>JANHGL010000476.1:95218-158940 GCA_024611195.1 Ceyx melanurus
TTAATTCTTATTACTGAAACTGTGTGTGTGTGTGTGTGTGTGTGTGTGTGTGTGTGTGTGTGTGTGTGTGTGTGTGTGTGTGTGTGTGTAAAATTAGTTCAGTCACTCTTCTGGGCAGGGTTCATCTGTCCAGGAAATTGCAGGTGGAGTGTACTCTGATGTCAGATCACTCATGTGGCAATGCCTCTTGATCCTTGAGCTATAAGAAACGCCCCAGTCATTCCTCTTGCACCACTGGCTTTGGCAATGGCTATGAGAGCCTCCTCTGTGGCTTCCTAGGTACTTTCTTCCTACCTGAGTAGATTTCTCCCTTTTCTTTCCACACATTCTTCTTGGCTTGTTGAAGTTTTCTGTGAATTTATGAGAACCAATCCAGATTAGGAATGAAGAGGAGTTTTCTTTAGGTATCTTGTGTAATGATTGCCATTGCTCTTTGTCAGTCTGAATGTCATGGTGACAATTCTTTTGGAATTACGTCCCTGGTCAGGGGGCATTCCATGAGAAGTGGGAGTCACCACCTTGTAGTGGGAGTCATTGAAGGACTTCCAAAATACTGTCTTGGGATTCATGGCATGGTCAGAGACTAATCCTAATGGCCACTCCGACTGCAGCCATGGCTGGGACTCTTAGGAGAATTGAATTTCCCACCAGCAAAGGGAGTTTTCTGTTGTCTTTGAGGAAAGCAAGCTGCAAAAATCACTTTATCACTTTGAGGAATCTCATATCTTTTTAGTGTCCTCATGTTGCCAGCTGCTAAAGACATAGGGAACTGCAAGCGTTTTGGAATTATGATATCACTACATTTAATTATATCATTTCCATCTCTTGCTTGGAAAGATGTTGGAGAAGATCTGAAGGAAGGACATTAAAATATATTTTGTTGTTGTTGTCGTTGGTTTTTGTTGTTGAAGGATCCAGCAGTCAAATTTATGGAATTAGATGTGTAAAGTATGGAATTATCTTTTACTAGTTTTCCAGTTATTTGGAAACACTGTTGTGTAAACCACATTTATGATCTAGTGTGTTGAAGAACAGTTCCCTAGCACAGAGAGATATAGTGAAATCATTTATTGTCCCACCCAATTCCTAGAAAAAGATTTAGTTTAAGAAGGAGCAGAAATGTTGCCTGAAGAGTTTCAGATCCTGTCTAGCCTGGACACAGCCATGAGACACATGTTGCATTTAAGCAAGTTTAGCTAAAACTCAGTGTCATGCAGCCCCTCTGGATGCTTCAGGAAGCTCTCTGCTATTATGTGCTTCTAGCTTCTTAAAAATAAATATACCCAGATACTCTTCCTAAATAATCCTTGAACATAAAAACTGTCTCCAGCAGTGGTCAAAAGTGAAACAGCTCGGGGAAAACTCTCAGGTCATGCCAACAGTACAGTTATTTTTCTGTACACTCGGTCAGCTTCCTGCTGGGTTTGGCAGGACCACTTGACATATTTTTGTGTTTAACAACTGTTGATGAATTTTTCTTTTGTGAGTTTAATTGAGTTTGAACCCACATAGAATTTCAGCATGCACAAGTCCTTGTTGGTAATGAATACCATAGCTCATCTAGGCAATGGGTGGAAAAAAGTCTGGGGGTCTTGTTTTAATTTTTTCATTCATCAGTGTAGTGGTAGGTCTGCTGCTTCCTGCATGAGGGTGAGAATGGAGCTGTCTGTGTCCTTGTTTTATCTCCATCAGTTGCAGTACATCTGCTCTCCCCTAGATCAATTCTCTCCTTCACAGTGAAGATTCCTGTATTTAGCTGTAGTATGGAAATGTATGTTATTATGGAAACCATCTCTTCTTTTTTTTCTTGCCTCCTTTTGCATCTCTTCTTTCTACTGGCATTCCTTTAGAGTGGGGAGAGTCAGAATGGCATCTGGTTTAATGAGACTCCTTCATGGTTTTCTGGGCTGTTCCAATAGTATCTTCTGTTTGCTCTGCATCCCATTGTGAATTCTGAACATTGGTGTGGGGTTTGTCTGTTTGTTTCATGTCTGAACTGATGTACCTCTGTAGAAATGTTTTTTATAGATAGAGGAGCTTATTTCCTGGCCAGGAATACCTTGTTCAAAGCCAGAATCTCTAAGAAATAATTACTTTTTTTTTTTTTTTTCCTCCTGCACCTTTTCTGTATGTTTATATGGAATTTCATATGTGGTTTTGTTTTTTTCCCTCACCCAGTCACTAACTATTGCAGAATTTGTTATCAGGCCTTTGCCCTCCTCTGATTCTCACTGCTTTGCTTTTATAATTGTGACGTTCCTTTTAAATGAAAAGTTAAGTCAAGGACTGTGTCTTAATACTGTGAGGAAATCAAAGGAGGCTAAGTGATCTCAGGAGAGGTACTTAAGTAGCTGTAGTGTTTGTATAAATGAGAGAACTAAAAGAACTAATTAAAGTGAGCTGGAGCAATGTATCAACTCCCCACACAGACCTGTTTAATGTATACCTGCAGGACCTTTCTTATCTTAATGATAAAAATCAATAGAGAAAGAAATACCTTTCTGATGGAAGTTACCATAGACAAAACTATTATAAACTAAGGAATTAAATATTCTAAAACAGTTGATGGAGAAATTCTCCTAGCCAATGAGTTTAATTATCCATTCCCCAACCCCATGCATCATATTACAATTTTATTTCCAGGAGATAACACTAATACTATTACTGGGACTAAAGCTCTCTTGTGTTATAGTGAATATTTTCTTAATAAGCAATAAAGCATGTGGTATAGAGGGATTTTCTGTTGGCCTTCTCTGTTTCTTAAGGCCACTAATCTATCCAAACCATCAGTGTTCACAAGCATGGCACATATCCCCTGGCAATTTCAGCTATAGTCTTATTTTCTCTTTATGCAGCATTTATGATCTTTGAAGATTCATTATGGATGTAAATTACTAGTTCAGGAGTATAAAAAGAATAAACTATGTTATGTTCCAAATGTGAATGAATGTTTTATGTGAGTGGAGATGATTTACTTCAAGTTGAAAAATAAACTAGTCAATCCTGTTACAAGATCCTGTCATAACCGAGATCTGGGAATAAGAGTGTTAGTTGGGTGATTTTTGTTCTTTCTTTGGTTTACAGTTGAAACCACTGCTTTGAGATGGGACTGACTTCAGTGTATGGAGTATTTTTGTGCAAGTTCTTCTGATTACATACTTAAGAACAGCTTCATATACTGCAGCTCAGTCATTGTGGGGTATTACAGAAAAATCCCACTCTCCTGGATAACAGATGGGCCAAACCTCCATACTTATTTTAGTCTATTTCTAGTTCAGTGCAGTCAACAGCAACAAAACCCATTAAAAATAGCAGAGCTTTCTTTAGCCTGCCCTAATGCTTTCCTGCTTGCTGCCAACAATTCAGCTCCCGCGGCGTGGCTGCTGCCTGCAGGTGTGCTCCTCATCTCCTTGTTTTGGGGGGACTCCTGTAATAAACCTGAGCAGACAATTGCCTTGATGCAAAACTCGAGACTAAACCAAGAATACTTGACTGCCACCACCTTTTGGAGCCAAGGGACAATTGTTCTTTCTTTACAGTGTCTGTTACAGGAGGTTTTGAGATAAAGTTGTTTCATGCTTTAATAATTTCAAATTGTTTTTAAGAGGGTTAAGCATTAGTCTCTAAATCAAAGTTTATAATTTGAAAAATAATCTGGGCCAAAGTCTTCTTAAAATAACAATGTCTTCTATAAATGTTGTTAGAGAATTAGAATCACAATTGAAGTGCTTATGCAGTGGCAATATTACAGTAATTTCACCTGTTTTTACCTTTGCAGGTGCATACTGTACTGTAATTCTCCTGCTTTGTTTTGAAAAGTACTAAGCTGACTTTATTGTTGTGATTTTACTGTTAAGCTTCTAAATATTACTACTTTTTCACAAATATTTTTACAATGTTCTTACTTTTTTAAAAGCCAATCAGGTGCACTATTACATATTGCATTGCTAGCATATACAAGTAAATAAACATTGAAATTGTTTATAGCAAAAAAAAATACACTGCAGGTGTAAACATATATTGAGCAAGAAAAAGATGTGGTTAGTTACACCCACAGAAGCACTGGAAGATCAGAGATTCATCTGGATTTATTAACCAGTCAGGTGGCACTGCAGAACAGTAAGATCAATGTGATCCTGCCAAAAGCAAGCAGGTCTCCAGCTGAACTCTGGAAAAGGCTCCTGCGCTGTTCCAAAATCTGCAAGATCATTTTTCTTTGTAGGTAAAAATTTTGAGAAACTTGCTTTTGGGGGCAGTTACCAGCATCTGTGTGATTTTCATATGCAGGTAGCTACTTGCAGGGTTTCCAGACATGCTGAGGCACCGACTTCATGTGGGTTTTCAGTTGGAGTTGGGAATTATTTGTGGGGCTTTTTTTTAGATCCTGCTTGGTGTCTTTTTCTGTCTTACAGCATCCGATCGCCTTTAAAAATCTAGCTCTAATTAGTGACATAAGTCAGAAGTGAGGCAACACTATTAAATCCAATGGAGGGTTTGTGAGATTTAGCATTGTAAATGCCTGAGATTTTCTGAAAAATTACTTCTGCTTTTTTTTAAGTTTTCTATGAAAGTTTTCTTTTGCCACTGCTCCTGCTAGCTTGCTTTCCCTGCCAGCTGCTCAAGCCATTTCTGCTCAAGGAGGAAGGTTCCAACTCTTAGAGAATGGCAGTAGAAATACATATGGGTTCAACTGTTTGGCTCTGGGTAGAATGCTGTAACTTTGCATTCGTATGTATGCATATGTGACCATAATCTGAAAATGGAATTGTTATGCACGTAGCTTCTGTCAGCATGCTAGAGAATATAGTTCCTGAGCAAAAATCCCTCAGCTGATACCCTGCTTTTCCTGGCTTTCTTTGTTTTGAAACAATTCTGGAGCATCTGTCATTGTTTCACACAATTTCCTGCAAAGCTGCCTGTGGCAGTTGCACTCATTCTTTATTACCCAAGGGCTTTGCTAGCTATAAAATAACATATCTGACTACCTAATAGCCTAATATTCAGCCTTCCCTGGAGAAGCAGGAGCGAAAAGCTGTTTTTACTTTCTTTTTTTGCTGACCATGCAAACTTGACCCTACCCGAGAAGCTTTTATCTGTATTGTCAATGAAGTAGAAGGGATTTCCTATGATATTGGCCTGTCTAGCTGCTAGATGGCCCCTTCTATGTGCCAAAGATTCTATTAAACTTCTGCCTTAATGCAGATGACACATCTGTATGTGATTATCTTTTGAAGAACCCTTTGGTTGTTTGCTTTGTTTGTTTATTAGTTTAGAGGCCCCTTATTCTGAAATAAACTGTAAAAAAGGGTAGAAAAATGAGATGCCTACAGATGCCTGGATTCTGCTTGTAGGATCATTGTGGCATATGCACACACCTCTGCTCTGTGGATCTATAGGTATGTGTTGCACTGGTCTTCGTAACTAGGTTTTTTGGTAAGGATAATAATTTTCAGATATTTTAAATGGGAAAAAAATGATATGCATATACAAAGCTTCTGTTTTGTAGCTGAATAAATGAATGTTTATTCTGTGGAAATTGTTCAGTAAAAACCTAAATAATAGCAGTTACAATTAATTTAAATTTCCCAGGCCGAGTGGTATTGCTTAAAGATCAAGATGTAGTAAATGCTTCAGTCCTAGTGAATATTTCATTTGAACAGTACCATTGGGATTACTTGTAAAACCTTATAAAGATACATTTGAATAATTAAATTATGCTTCTATATGTCAATGCTGGAAAGCCCCAACCATGGGCCTACTGTTTCAGTATGATCCACAACTAGGTGTTACTAAAACCAACCAAACAAAATCCAAACACAACCAAAAACCTGTCCTAAAAAAGTAAGTAATTGAGCAAATGCATACTTAACCACTGTTTACTTAGTTTTATTTCAAAGGAGTTACTTTCAAAAAAACCAACTGATTAATACAGGTTTGATTATCATGAGGTAGGCATCATGATAAAAATGAGATGAACTAATGAGAGTTATGGAGAGGAACCGTGGGATTGTGGGTGAGTTTTTGACAGTGAGCACAGCCTTGGCATGCATCTGTATTGGGGAAGAGAGAAGGGTGCTCTGAACTAGGGTCACTCAGCATTTTGGAGGTTTCAGTTGCAAGACTGTTAAAAGGATTGCACGTGATGCATTTGACAGCACTCTGCCTCCTTCAGCTGCTCTGGGATTGCTTCAGGTTCCTCTTGAAAAAGCCACTTGAGCTGCACACAATCCCGGAATATCACATTCCACTGGAGCCATTGGAACCACATGATTGTTTAAAGTTATGGCCTTACTTCCTTGTCTGGCTGAATTAGGATACAGGCTTCATTTGTACATTCCAAACTCATAAGCAGCTTCAAAGAGATTCTTTTCCCAGCCAAAGGGACTGCCAGAGATGCTTCAGCTTTCTGATCCCAGTGTGGAATCCACGTCGCCATTTGAACTTGAGCACCAGTTTGGGCTGCTGGCTGCCACAGATAGTGGCTGGCTTTGGACCAGGAGAGCCTGAGACACTGCAAAGGCTTCACTAGCATGTGAGCTGCCTGCTTTGCTTCTGGACTTGCCCATTGCAGCTCAGCAGTCCTGCACGTGGATTAATAAACCCATCAGGAGGTACCAGTGCATATAAACATGGGAACTGTGTGTTCGTGTTGCATGTTCACCCTACACTGTCTCACACTAGCTGCTGTTCACGTGGCTTTGTGATTAATTCCTTAATCATATACCAGTCACACACCTAGACAATCTTCAGACCTTCCCAATGTGACACCAGGTTCCAAAGTACGCTGTAGGTTTGGCTGCACTCACAGGAGATAGAGGGAATTTGCTTCTTTCTTCCTCCCTTTAGACTATGACCTTTACCTTTGTCCAGGTGATAGCTTGTGCTTGGTAGTATATGAGTGTATATATACCCCTGTGTGTGTGTTTAGAAATACCATGATCTCATCACTGTTGTGTTACTATTTTTGCTAATTAAAATGTGAAACCGTGGGATTATTTTGTTGGCAGAATGCACACAGAATAAGTTGCTTTTCAAGGAGCATTTTGAAAATGTAGCTGTATTTTTAGGAGCTTAATTTTAGATGTGAATTTTGTGGCCAAGTAACTTAGAATTCAAGTCAACATTTAGATTTTTCTTGCTTGCCACTTGTTCTGACCTAGTCTTCATATTATATAGTAGTGTTTTTAAAATCTTTAAAAAATATTTTTTATTTAAATTCTGTATTTCTGCAGTAGCCTTATGAAAAAATGTGCTCATGATTGAAAAATATTAGGTAAGCTGTTCTACATGGGTCATTCTAATATTAGGAGGTAGGTGGTTTTTGTTGAAAGAATACATGGTCTGATTTTTCTTTCGAGAAAATAAATTACTCTAATGCAGACTTCATATTTTATATCTGCATCTTCAAAAGCAGATGTGCAATATTATATCATCTGTCAAAACCCCTCTGTGGTAGTCTAAGCAATTAAACCACATCAACCACCTTACAATCAAAGTCTAACATGACCCAAGAAGAAAGAGCTGAAGCCCAGGAAGAGAACTGGGATACTGGGTTGACCTCTGTAATAGGATGGCAATGTGACCACATCGAAGTGGTTTGAAACACTTGCTGGGATCAAATGCGTGATAGTTTGCCCATGGGTGTTAAGCTGCAATCTGAAAGACTAATATAGCCAGGCAAAATTAACAGGAACAAGGCAAAATTATCATGAGCTTTATTCTTGAGTTATTTTTTTTTTGCCCTCTGCCAAGCGGAGCTTGCTACAGAAAATTACCCTCAGAGTAGAAGTCACAGTTCTGTTCGCTTGCAGGGACCAGCAGCTTTCTTCTGGAGTGACAGGTTTGCAGCCCACCACAGTGCTTAGAAATGGTTTGTCTCCCAGGAAGTTCCAGTGTAGCCCTTTTGGACTGAAGGGATTAGTAAAGTTTATCTTGTCTTGTCAAGCATTGTCAGTGAAGCCAGCCAAGTCCTAAGAAGTTGAATTATTTTTTTACTTTAATTTCTCTCTGGTTTTGCTTATTTTTTTTCCTTTATTCTGCTGAGAACCTACTTAAAATACTGAGATTGAAGGTGGACACTAACAAAAGAATTGCTTGTTCCCCAGATTTATACCTTTTTTATTGTTGGCTTAAAAAAGAAAATGAATGGGAACACAGGAAGGGTATTCTGAAATGTTTTTTGAGTACTCCTAGTGCCATTATGTTGGTATCCTTTTGTAACCCAGACCACTTAATCCATAAGAGAAGCATTGGTACTGGTGTGTTGCAGGTAGAAAATACAAAGGTGTAGTATACAAAGCTGTTTTAAGGGGTTTAATGGAACTCAGTGTAAGGCTGTTCTCCATCCTGCCCTCTGGAAGAACAGGGTCAGCTCACATGAAGGTTTAAATCAGGCTGGTGCTGCTGCAGAGGGGACAGTCCTTCGGGGAGTCTAGCACTGAGCCACCCAGTGCTGTGCCCGGTGTCTGCCTCCGTGGTGCCACAGTGGGCAACTCAGCTCAGTGGCTGCAGCCTGTGCTTCTAGAAGGCAAGAAATCAGACAAATTTGTTTTTTCAAGTGACCTAAATAATTCTTATTGCTTAACTCAGCTACGTGTTAATTGTTGCGCATGCAATGTGAATAAGATCAGATAATTCAAAGATTTGCTTTTTATTTTTGTAATGGTCTGTTTAACCTTGTGATTGAGGGTGATGTGTCTCCTCCATCTGTTACTAATTCAGCTGAACTCAAACTAGTTCGTTGGAGTCTGTTTGCTTCAATGCTGATGAATATTGTAAATAACCAACTTCAGATCATTTGTAAAGGTAAAAGGTTGTTGATGCAGGCCACCATGTGAATTCTAGGGTAAAGAAATTCCAGGCTCTGTTAATTCTGCGGGATTTTTTGCAAGCGTCGCGTGAAGGAATTTTGTAGATGCCGTTTCAACTTCCACATTCTGAAACTCATCACTGCACCTCACACTAATGAACAGGCTGGGGAAAGGAGCCAAAAAATTAATGGAGCAGAGAAACTAAATTACCCTTTCAACCCTGAAGGAAGTCTTCCCTGTGTTCCACCGGTGACTTGATCCCAGCACAAGGGAAGCAGAATCTGCTCCAGCCCTTTGACGGCAGCGCCGTCCGTGCCTTCCTCCTGGATCTGTGGAGGTTTTACACAGCCACACTGGGGCCTGGTGCTCAAGAATTTTGCTATATTTCGATTTCTTTTGAACTTCCACATGTAATAAAAATTTGTCATCTGTTTGAAGTGATTTGTATTTTTTTTCCTTTCCTCCTTCAAATTCCCATGGCTGCTGGAAAATTGAAATCCTCCTGATTTGCCAAGAGAGGTTTAGAAACAGGGTAGCTTGGATAATTATTGCACTGGTTGTAGTCAGCCTTCCTTATGCTAGAAAAGAACAAATTAGGAGGAAGAACACATTTTTGTAGCTAACTCCAAAGTTTTCGTGAGAGACATGTTTTTAGGTACTTCAGGAATCTTGATATTGTTTGCTTAAGAATCCAGTCTGTAATTAGCTTCATATGGTTGAGTGTTTTGGCAGCAGTTGCAGTGTGTGCTGTACCCAGGCAGGGCCCTGTCCTGGTTCACGTGTAGCTACAACACTGGCTGTTACTAGCAGCCAGGCACTGGTGTTACAGGCATTGCCAGTTTACCCAGTAATGGTCATTTCTTCAAGACATTGTATCTCTTAGCCCACTAAGGATGTACTGCAAAAAGGTGTTGCCCTCCTGCTGAAACCCAGACACAGGCTCTTACAGCCAGATAGGGGTTGGGCTTCTTCTCTTGGGTGGCTTTATTCTTGGCAGTTTCCATGTAGTCTGTACAATTGTTATGTGTACACTTTTACAGGTGAGGTTTTTGAAAGATTCATATGTTTACCTTGTTTTCAGCAGTCACTATTAGTGTGTCATGGAAAAGATGGATTTTCAATATGCAAATCGAAGTATGGACTTTGATCCTTGCAGACCACTGAAGTACCAAGAAAGTTTGAAATCACTCATTTCTCTTGTGAATTCAGCTGGGAGGTTTTTGTGTTGGGGATGGGGGCTTACTTCTTCTTGGTTTGTTTGGGTTTTTTTCTTTCTTTTTGAAGTTTGAGCAGTTCCTATCAAATCGTGTTGCTGGTTGTTGGAGCAGAATAACATTTAATAACCTAAAACTGCTGGACTGCTGCTTCTGGTGTCTTGGGCTTTGGTCAGCAGGTGGTACATGAGGTATGAGCTTTAGCTTCCTCAGGATCATCAGTGTTCTTCATTTGTTTTTTTCCTTCATTTGAATCCTCCATAGCCTTTCTGAAGTTGCTTGAATTTCATTTGATTGAGAAATGTGGATGGAGTTGGGTTAAGCTGTGTACTTAAGTCTAAGTAGTTGGGTTTGACACAAAGTTTCAATGATGAGATGAGAACAGAAATTATTTTCCTTTCCCTGCTCATCTTTTCATCGTATTGTTGTCCAGCATGCCCTTCAAAGCTTTTACTTCTCTCAGTGCCAATCCTCTATTTTTGCAGAAATTCCTTGAATTCATTCATTCATATATTCAGTATTTTCTCTTTCATGGGTAGAAATTTGATTCTCAGGGAATGTTGCTCTAATGAAAAGTGAATGCTTTGAGTCACGACACTGGTGCCACGCACAGCATGAGGAGGGGCTGGGCTGGGCTGTGCCTGTAGCCCCTGCTTCTGAGATGTCCCAGCAATGGTCACCTGTCAGCCCTGCCTCAGGGGGCTGGGGACAGTGGGTCTGTGCTCATCTATTCTAGAAACTGGAACAGTGTACAGAACGGGGTAGAATTCTGTACTAGCAGTTTTATTGTCAATATAAATAAATACTGTCCTTAATTCTTAAGAAAATACCAGAGATTTTTTACAAATGATGAGAAGTGGATTGTTTTAGTTATTTAGGGCAAAATTGAAGTCTCTCTTAATTACTAAGAGCACAAGCATCTGATAAGACATGCTTAGCTTGTCAGTATTGGCAGCAACTGCTGCAGTGGGAACAAAGTTGTAGCAGTATCTGGTGTGAAGTTGTTCATTGCTTGTCTGCAATCCTATCTTCAGGGTTTGCCAGATCTTAAAGAAATTCCAATACTGATGGCATAATTTTTGCCTTGGTGCAGTTAGATTAAATGAATGGAACTTCATGGACATTATCAAAAGAATGATTTTCAACATCTACTTTGTGATTTTATTCTTGAAGTAGATGGAGTAGAAGAAACAACAAGAAAACACATTCTGGAGGCTGGCTATTTTGCTTAAGCACTTATTGGAGTTTCTGAGCTTAATGAGCCATTTTAGACCCTTTTAATTTGTTTTAACTTTTTCAGTCCTATGTTGTAGTAATTGTGTGGAATTGTGGAATGATGATACAGGCTTCTTTTCTTTATTTCTTTGCTGAAACAGTCTGTGTTTTTTAGTAGAAAACATTTCTTAAGCCAGTTGTTCAGGTGCTTTCTTAAAACTGAATTAGGCCTCTAACTTCTCTTAATCTGTGGTAATGTTATTTTTCCTTGTGTTTCCATTGTGTGGATATATTGCAGTATATAGGAATTTGCCAAGTACTAATAGTTGGAAGTGACAGTTCTCTGCTGTGTGTAGGTATGAATATTTATTTTACTGCTGAGTACTGATGCAGGGCACTGAAAAACTTGCATTTAAACTAATGATGAGCTTAGTGTGGGTATGACATTATTTTGAGTTTTCCAGTGTTGTTTAAAGTATCCAGAATGGTGATTTCTTCTGTGTCGGAAAAGATACTACAGTGGGATTGCTTAGTTTGCCTCCCCTGTTGAAGAGGAATGTCCTGGTACCAGGGACGTGTTTACTTTAGTCTGTTCTTGTTGGAGAATAACAAAATAAGATAGAAATGTATGAATGCTGTGTCTAACAAGCAGAGTTCTCAGCAGGAATGCAGCAAAATCTTTTATAGTTTCTGGCGTGTTTTCTGTCTTCTGCTCTTGGACATAAAGCACTTGTGTGATTTTTCTTTGTTCACATGTTACCAGTGAGCTGTAGTCTTGGTCTGAATCTCCACTGACACTATTCATACCTAAAGTTGGTACCCAAACCCACACCTACCAGTCTTATCTTGTGGTGAAAGCCAGTAGATTTTTAATCAGGAAATGCCATAGAAATGAATGAGGCTGTGAAAGTGCCAGTCTCACTGCAGAGGGCCTGCAGCCAGTTCCTGGAGCACAGGTATGTGCTTTCTCCTCTGTCTGTGCACATTCACAGCTGTCAAAGTGTAAGTTCTTGAGGTCTACATACATGGATTTGGAGGCTTCTGCTCCCCCCATTTCAGTATCTGCTGTGTCCCTGGCCTCAGCTGGCATCTGTTGTTTGTGTCCCTGTGCTTTTGTGTGCTCAGATTGCTGCTTGACTTGAGGATGGAGGTTTTGCCTCCTCCACCACAAAGGGGTTCCAAATGCCACAGCCAGCTTCTTTGCCAGCCCTTGCTTCAGTAAGATGGAGGAGCCTGGACTGGTAGGAGGAAGAAGTGAGGGAGACTAGAAAAGCCCATTTTCCATGGAGAGGAGACAAGATCCAGTCTGAGATGAAGCAGCATTCAAAATTGATTTTCTGTATTTTGTACCCACTGTTCTTTAGGTAGAGAGCAGGGGAAGAAGGCAGGAGGATGACTTAATTGTTTCCAGAGCAGAAATGCCTGCAGCCTGATTCTCAAAAACAACTGACTGAGATTTATAAACACTTTAACCTCAGTAAAAATGCCCACTGTCCTAACAGAAGCAGTTTGTAAATCTGGAAGTAATTCATTGAATCTGACTCAGTCACTTGTAGAAGATAATGACAGTCATGGAAAAAAAATTCAGGTCATCTGTAATAGATTTCCTTCCGGTGTCAATAGTCAAATGACAGGTCTTGAAATTAAAGCATTATGCACATTTCTTATTTAATATCTGAGTCACTTGATGGGAAAACAAAAGCCTGTAGTCAGCTAGAGTTTACTGAAGATTTTCTCCTAGCTGGTTCCATCTTTGGACTAAAGTCCGTAAGGCTGAGGAACATTATGTACTCAGGATAGTCGTTGTCAGGAACAAACGGAGGAAATAACAGAATTTCTTTTTCAATAAATTCTAACTCAAAGCCTAATCTCCCCAGGGAGGATTTTAGATTTTCCCAAAGGTACCCCACATGTCACCCTGGTGAATTCTTGTCAGTAGTGCTGCTTTCCAAGCTTTGAATTTTGTCAAGGAATAGGAGACAACCTGTCTAGAAATGACCCCAGATCCAACTGGCCCAGGACGATCACAAACACCAGTAGGGCTGTGAGCTTGGGCTGTGCTGGCTGGAGGTGTCTCAGCCCTGGGAACCAAACAAAGCACTGATGGGGACCAGAGGGCCTTTTCCTTATTTCACAAGGGTTAAAACAGAGTTGTTCTCATCCTCCCTCTCTCTGGAGTACCTAGTTTGGGTTGTGACACACTCCATTTCCAGTTAGCGATCGTGTGGAGTGACACTGAGACCGGAGCAGTTGCTATGGAAACAGGGTTGAAGTAGTAAAGATGCAGGTGTGATGTCACTAGGGCAGCATTGCCTTTTTTCCCCCTCAAGCTGAGAATAGAGTCAATTTACAGATATTTTTAAACAACATTGTGTGACTCCATTCTTTACTAATTTTGTGCAATTACCTCTTACATTTTTGTCTAATTCTGGAATACAGTGCAAGTGTGAACTTAATCTTTTTGCCATTCCACTGATTTCCATAGGCCAGTTCTGTCATTTCCATGTCAGTAAGATCATGAGAGTTTTTAAGATGGAATAAAGAGCTCGGTAGTACCTTTTTTTGTGCAATATATCTATTGCCATCTGTAAATAGTGGCATCTCTGATGCTCAAGAGCTTCTGTAACACCTGAAAACAGTCTCATTTTAGAGTGGATTTTTTTACCAGGTCACTAAGCATTGACAAAGGCAGCATGTGTTTTTCTGATAGTTAAATTGGATGAGTAGCCTGAGTATTGAGGGAATCATGTGCCCTGAAGGAAAAAGTGAAATAATTTGCATGTTTTTTACTCTTTTTACTCTCATTTTCAATCGTAACATTACCAACCTATTCCACACAAAAGACCACCCATTATAACATATACTCTGCCTTTTGCCTTTGTATTGACATGTCCTTTTTTCTAGAAGAGTTGATTGTGCTAAAACAAAGGAGCTTGCTAAAGGTCTATGTGCAGGCAGCTGTTTAAGTGTGTGATGGAAGCCTGACATCTCTGTGGGAACAGAGTTAAGATTATGCAGCCTATTGTCCTCACATCTTCAAAAACCTTCTCCTGTTCCCTGATAGGAATCAGAGAAGTGAACAATCCCACCACTTAGCAGGACATTTTCAAAAGGAAACGACTCCCCCCTTCACAGGCCATGTCAACACAATACTGTGAAGATGTTGCCTGCCTTCAGAAGTCAGGGGTGAAAAAACAGCAGTTCAGCATTATTGAGACATTTCTGGTTTCTGCTGCTTGCTGTCCTTGTTTTGGAGCAGAGGGATACTGGGATAGAAGATCTGCTGTAAGTGCTGGAGTGTGGTGGATCCACACAGTGCAGGGTAGAGCAGTCCCGGGTGAGGATGTACACTGCATAACATCATTGTCCACATTGCCTGCTCTTCACAACAGTGCTTGTTCATTCCCATGGCAGTAAAGCTGTTGGGAAGACTGGCAGCAGTGATTCCTGAACCATTCCAGGAATTCTGAATGACTGACAAATGCTCTCAGGGTCTTGTTCATCAGAGCTCCAGTAGTTACCTGCAGTGACAACACTGTAAACCACAACACAGCAGCTGTTGAGGATGTACCTCTGGACAACTAGCCCTGCACTAGACAAAGTTTCCATGAATTCTTTTGGAGAGGCATTGTGGAGCAGTGGAAATTCACTCTTTGGGGGTGAAGAATTTATTTATCTGTCTAGCTTCTAAAGAAGGTAATGGATTGAGGCATTGACTTACAGAAGTAAGAAGCCTATACAATGAGAGTGGAGGAATGGATGTACACCTTTTCTTTTGGCTTCATCGTATTAATTAGAGTAGGAGATTTATTTTTTTTTCTTTTTCTGTAGGCTAGACTGAAAAAAAACCTTGGATCCTCAAGTTGCAGACTATACAGAGGGATATCCATGTGTTTTCAGTCTAACTCGTTTCCCTTCTCCCACGTTTGCTGGTAGCACCTGTGTTTTCTCTGTTCCTGGATTCTTCAGGAATAGGATGGTGATACCTGTAGCACGGACTTGAGTTTAAATTTTCAGATATTTTGGCAGGTTGTCAAGTTAATGGGAGGGAGGAGGAGGAGGAACCACAACTGGGAAGTGGTTATTTTTTTCTTCAGCCTATAAATCAGTCAAAATTTAACTGTATTTATTGAAAGCATGAAGAGAATGTTTTTGACCTTGAGGAAAGTCCTGCCAAGTCTCAGTGACCTGCTAGAAATAATGAAGTCTTAGGGGATCAGAAAAGTGTCATAAAGCTTGTACAATGTAAACAGCTCTGAGGTCTGTGTCAGTATGGCTGCTTTACCTTCCAGGAGCTTGTGCACAGCCTGTGGAATTCAGGTTTTCCTTTCGATTCCCTCTCAGTACTTTCCCTGCTGAGGCTGGTTTGAAGACTGGGGCAGACTGAATCTTCTTTTTCCCTCATGCTACTTCTCTGTGGGTTGATATTGTCCCCTGAGGCTCAGAATTACACATGTGGATCTCTGCGTGCAGTGCCTATACATGTACAAGAGTAGTGTGCTTTTGCATGGTAATTAATAGGCTCAGCCAGCTCTTAGGATAATTATTTTGGTTCCATTTTTGGGTTGCAGTCAGTTTGAACAGCATTGTTTCTCACTTGCAAACAAACATGTGCCACCACAGCAGCTCATGTCACAGAACTAGCCTAGTTTCAGCCATTTCATTTCTCTCGTGGGTGAGAATTCAGTACAGAATTGATGGCTGCAGCACATTCCTGCAGGAGGAATTGTTTGCGCTGGCAGAGGTCCCGAGCCAGCAGCAGAGGTGGCAGCACAGGCCAAGACATAGGCACTGGGCTTCCAGGAGACTGAGCCTGCTTAGGGTTGCACAAAGTTCTCATGTCCTTCAGAAGGGAGAAATGAGTGCCTGCTTCTGCTCTCCTGTGGTTATTGCAGCTAAAGGCTGAGGATGGGTAAATGGGCTGGTCTTCCTTTCTCTGGAGGTTTTCTTTTGTTGTCCCCATGGGAATGGGTGCTGTGCTCTCTGCAGCACTGTTCCTAGCTTCACTCTTGCAGAAGCCCATGGTTGGTATGCCAGACATTCCCATAAAACGCTTCTCACCGCAGAGATCTTTTTGTATGTGGTCAGGGTTTGGTTTGGTTTGGTTTTCTTCTTTTCATTTTAGCAGCAGTTTCAGACGGAAACTTGTTCGTAATTCAAGGAAAAAAAGTGAGGAAATAATATAAATGATAAGATTACTGAAAGCAGGAAATCTTGCCTTTAGTATGATAGAATAATTATTTTTCCTTCTCATGTCATTTTCTTGAATTGTGTTCTTGGAACATACTTTCTTTAGTTTTCAGATAATTTGTTTATCATATGTCTATGGAAATGTTTAAAATTCAGCAAATCTTGGACTGGTTTACAGAAATAATATTTCCCTGTAATTTCTGTTCATTTGAGGTTTGTGTAGTTTCAGGAGGTGTTTTTAAGTACAGTTTATTTTAAATAATTTTTCAAACTTCTTGCTTGGTTGGGCAGCTTACAGAAAACTCCTTGACTCCTTTTCAGATATTCCTTTTTGTTTAAATAGCAAAATCCCATGTTCATTCTGATCTGCTTCAATGTGTTATTTTGTGGGAAAGGAAAATATCCAATGCACTTCTCAAATTTGTCAGATAGTGAGTGGTTTTAATAGGCCAAATTCTCCATTAGCTTGGCTTTTTTTTTTCCTCCCTCTTAAGCTGAAGCTGAAGCTCCCTCTTGAGCTGGAGCAGTGGGGCTGACTGATCTGGGTGGGAGTCTTTCTTTTGGAATCTTGCTATCCCTGCTCCTGCAGTTCTCTCCCTGCTGCCACCCATGATTTGTGTGCCACCTGTTCCCACTGCAGTTGCTCTCCAGGGACATCCATGGGAGTCGGTGTCTAGAAGCTAAATTATTTGGAGAGGATTCAGTGATTGACTTAAATGTAAAGGGATTAATTGGTCTCTAAACTAGTCAATTAAACCGTACTCTAGAAGTGGAAAGATCACACATGCATGGCAGTGAATACATTAATGCATTTTTCATGGGTTTAGTGTTTGCTACATGGTGCTTAATGTCATTTTGACTCGTAAAAATTATTCCATTAATTGTGATCATCCTGCATAATGGACACACAGGAAGGAATTTTGTGCAACCGTCCTACAGGACAGTTGGGACCAGGTGAATTTAAATGTATATTACAAGACATTTACATCTTATGCTTTCTCTTTTACAGACAGAACAGCAAAGCATAGTGAATTTTCTCTGAAATCGTGCTGAAAATTATTGGGGTTCAGGTCTCTAAACATTTGGGTCTGTTCTGTGTCACTCGTTAAACCTTGTGCTCTTTACTAGAAGTGTGAAGGACATTGTATGCTTAGTCCCTGGTCCTTGAGCAAGGTGTGCAGTAGAGAAATGCAGAGAGATTTAGAGGCTTTGTGGTTTGGGGCTTTTTTGGTGGTTTTGTGTTTTGTTTCGATTTTTTTTTTTTTAATTCACTCAAGGTATATGAGTTTTTTGTCTTTTAGGGGACAGAAAAGGCATTAGTTTCACAGTAGTGCTGTCCTTGTGCCAAATTTGAGTGTAGCTGCAAGTCCTGGGAATATTAAAGCTCTCCATCAAGATGCAGATCTTTTCATGCTCTGTAATTTACATGCTGGCTTATTATCATAGGTTTATAGTTATGTAAGTATCAGAAGATTTCTTTTATAGAAAAAAAAATGAGAATAGAAGGGAATCGAGTCTTCCAGAACCGGCAGATCCTGTTTCTAGTTGTCCTTTTTAAATTGACCTAAGGTGGTCAGAAGTTACCTAGCTTACATGTTCTGAGAGCATGGCTGCTTCTTCCCTGGAGAGCTCCCAGAGCTCAAGTTCACCTGCCAGAAAACTCCCAGACTGGCTCATACTGGAAAAGAGAGCATGGGTTTCATACCTGAGGACTTTGGATTTTTTTTTTTTAAGGTTGTGTGAGTTTATGACATAAAACTCATATCATGTTTTTACTCCTGCTTTTCCCCTGAGGTACCCATGGTGAGCAATTGTTCAAAAGCCCAAATCAAAACTACTACAGTAATAGTTTTTAGATTTTTGAGAATAATATCCTCTTTTTTCCTGCATGGAAGAAACTAAGTAGCCACATTTCCCTCTATTGATGTACTTGCTTTGTGAATGAAACTGATAAATGTAATTTCTTCTTTAGTGAACTTAATGATAACAAAGTATGGGCTTATGTCCCTTCTTTCCCTCCCTGTTCACTACATTTTTTTCAAGAATATCCTTTCTCAGTGGCCTTAATCTAATATAATGCTGCTTTGGATAATAGCCTTCAGCTTTCAGGGGGTGAAGGCAAGAAGGGTGCATTAACCTACATTAGCAGACAGCAAAAATAAGCTTGTGTTCAGAGGCCTTGCTAAAGAGAGGGCTGGCATTTGATAGGCTGTGTTTTTATTTTTATAACTTATACGTCCAAAGCATGATATGTATTTGTGGTCTGGTATCTTGACTGTGCTGACAGAGCCTGCCTGTGTGTCTGGAGAGCATCTCTGTGACTGAGCGGAAAAGTAATTTAAATTGAGATACAGCAAATTAGTTGTAGTGTCTATTAACTTGTGAATTACTGTGGATTGAAATTACCATGCCAGTGCTTCTTAAATTAGTCAAAAAGGAATGAAAAAGAAGACTGCATGCTTTTTAGAAAATTAGCTGCTATTATTATAAGGAACATTTGTCTTGTCTTTCATGAGATCTCAGTTTTCGTGATTTTGCACCCCATCTTTAGAACTTAAGTACAATGATCTTATGATCTTTGAAGATTTTGGACAAAATCATTTTAAACTGCACACAGCCCCTCCCTGTATCTGATTGTGTGATGTGAGCCAGGGTGGTGAAGTGACAGTGATAGATCTGCTTCACTTCCTTGCTCATAAGATGATTCTCAGGTTGCTAATTGCATATTCAGGTATCAGTTCCCCTTATACTTTACACCTTCTAGTTAGGGCTGTTGTAGAGCAGTTGACAGCTGGTTTTGTTCCTTTTTTTGGGGGGGATCCTCTAGCCTTCTTTGAGCAGTGCTTGGGTAATTGTTTCAACTAGATGTTCTCACACTGAGAAAATGTTTTCTGGGTTGCTGAAAAATTCAGAAGGACGTTATTTGTACAAGGAGGCCACATGTATTACATAAGCAAATAGTGGGGTGTTTCAGATGTTGCATGTGTAATTATATAGTATCCCTATAAAAATCCCTACAGTAATGCTTATCTGCTTCAAGTTCTCCTTCAAGTTAGGGGGGATTGAGAGTAATCATTTATTACAAATTGCTAGTGAGATCAAAGTTATTTTAAGGCAAAACACATTATCAAACATCTACATTTTTAGCTTTCAGAGCTGATGGAAATGTAAACATCAAGATTACAGTTGAGGTAATTTTTGACATTTTGCTATAAAAGATATTCCATATTATCCCTTTAAAGAAAAGTGCCATTTAGAAGCCATCTCATTTTCATCATCCAGGCTCTGCCAGTCCCTCGTTCGATCCATGCGAGCACCTGTCACGTGCCATGGGGCGGATCTGCCCCCGTTCCCAGCCTCTCCCCTTCCCCAGGGTAGGGAGATTCTGCTTTCCTGGCTGGGGTGTCCATCCCAGGAGCCCTGGCTTGGCAGACTGGCACTGGCCATTGCAGTAGCCCACTGGTGGCCACCATGCCACAGCTGCAGATTGGAGAGTGTGAACACTAACGGGCCAGATGGTAACTGACTGTCTGCTGGAGCCATCTCTGGGGGGCAGGGGAAACTTCATCTCTCTGTGGGTCTGGGACTGGCAGATGAGCAAGTCTCTGTGCAACTGTGCCAGTCAGTGAGTCTAATGCAGCTCACTTTGTGAAACCAGGTAATTGATAGATGGATTATTATCATGAGAAAATTACCAAGGCAAGCTTAAATTTAAGGAGACCCAAGGTTTAAACTTTGCAGTGCTGAGCTGTTAAGAAAAGGTCAGTTTATGCCTTAGGCTGAAGAAATGGAATAGTTGGTTGGCCAACCTCCATCAGTGCTAGTCAGACTTGTTCTTGAGTTTTAGGTTATTAATATTCAAAAAGACTTTTTCCAGTCCTGGTCTCTAGAGCACAACTGCTCGTGACAGTTCTGAGGTGATTTTATGCCTGTATGGTATTTAATAAAATGCTCAGACTAACAGCACAAAAAGAGGGCTTTTTTTGAGATACTGCATGTAACTTAACATGTAACTTATTCATGTGCCATGAATAAGTTATGTGGCACTTTGAATATATGTGCTTATCTGCCTGCATTCCTGCTTTAAAGAGTAGTAGCTCGTCTATGGAAATGAATTTTCCAAAGGAGTCCATTTCAAACACTGAGTGAAAATGCAGTGATTCAGAGCAGGAGAGAGAGATGTCAGAAGGGTGATTTTAGTAGTGATTTTAGAGGTTTTATATGCAATTTTTCCTGGTGTTGGTATGTGAGTATGCTAAAGCAAGAAGGATTGTGTCCATTCTGACAGTTTTCTAGTTAGTTATAATTCATTTTGTAGTTATTACCGACTGGTGCTATCATTTGCAGAACTGGTAATACTGGTACCGACACAAGAACCTTCCTGATTAAGCACATCTCTCTGGAGGAACTCAGAATTTCCAGTGAAAAATCTGTACTTACTTCAGCATTAACCTGAATGTGCCTTCAATAACCTCGATGATCCTTTTGTTTGTTTGTTTGCTTTTCTGTTTTATTGTGAAGTCTGTATCCTGTGTGACACTAGAAATAGGGTCACAGCAATTTCTGTGTTTCCTAACTAGGGCAGGAGCCAGGATCTCAGCACAATGAGTATCACATTCATCATGAGTATCACAAACTTCCCAAATCAGTTTTTGACACCGACATTTTAAGTAATTCCAAATAGTTGTAGTTCTAAATCAGCACTATTGTGAAGTATAACAAAAATGTAAGAAAAAAATTAATACATTCAATAATCATTAGTGCCTGGAGCTATATGTTATGGTATAGTGCTGACTACATTGCTTACCTGCTGCTGAGGGATGTGATTTCATTGCAGAAATTTTATTTCATATATGCATAAGACACCCCACCCATTTAATTTTCTTTTTGTTCACTGTTATCTGGTATTGATTAGCTTTAGTAAAAAATGGATTTTATTAAAAATTCATAATTTAGCATAAAAACTTTTTAAAGTGGGCTGACTTAATGTTAGAGGGGAGTGATTTCTCTTCTTATCTAATCTTACCTGCAGACAATATATGTTCTAACCAAAAATGCCTTAAATGTTCCTAAGTTTTAAGTCTTAGTAGGAAGATGCACATAATCTACACCTCTTCAGTAGTAGTGTTTGGGTGCCTGTAGTTGATCTGCAGGTAACATCCCATCACATCCCCTTGGCAGAGCAGGAAACACATGAAGTTGTTTTGAAGGGGTTGTACAGGATTGTCCCTGGATGTAAAGAAATGCACAGCTGTGGTATGACAGCCTCCTGCCTAGTTTAATTATTCTGGGATGTAGTGTTATCTTGGATCATTTCTTTAGTAACCATTTCCAGTCTGTGAATTCATTCTGTTCATCTTAACAGTAGCAGGAAGCCAATTTTAGATTGGAACAGCATCTTTTGCCAGGCCACATTTCTATATATATACATGTGGAGCTAGTAATAAATCAATACATTTCCATGTTCAACAGGCAGCACTTAATAGAGAAAAATAAGGTTTTTATTGTGAATATTTATGGGAGATTTTCACCTATTATGTTGTAGTATTTCATTGAGGAACACAGGAATAAAACTGCTACTTCAGTTGTATGTGGAAGAAAATTTCACAGTGCCAGAGCACTGGAGGAGCTCCTGACACATTTAAAATAAGCCATTAATAAAAATGAAGCCAAAACTTAAACACTGCTTTAATGTATTAGAAAAATATACTTATTTCTTTATAGGTACAGATTTCAGGGATGAATGAGTGCTATTACTGTGCAGAAGAAATGGGGCAAAAGCTTGGTGATCTTTCCTGAAGTGAAAACTTCTGAGCATGAGCACCGTGGCAGTTATAATTGCTGACGGCATGTAAGCCCTGCTGTGTTGTTCTGGATATAGTCCTGTCCATCTTTATTAAGGTCATTAAAACAAAAGCAAACATGGAACTATCTTCACCTAAGACATCATAAACAGCCAGCTCAGGAGACACAGAGCAGTTAGGGCTGTGTTTGCATGAAGGGTTATGGATGTGATACGTGACCTTTCCTCCAGCAGAGGTTTGAAGTAGTCTCGTGTGTGGAGAGACTACAATATAATTACTCCTCAAAATGTTAGCTAATGTGATGTGCAGCAGTTTCCCCTTGACTTCTTGGAGGCATTCATTCTGCTGTTAGCCCTGTCACACTGCAGATTGATGTATCCATTTGAAGAATAAATTCCAGTATCCCTCCAGGCTGGCAGGTCATCTTGTGCATACATTTGTACAGAGAATAGAAGGTTGTTGGAGATGGGATGATGAAAGAATCCCGGGAGTGAGGCGTACATTAGCCTTGGCAAGGGGCTGTGCTGGTGACAACTGAGCAAGTGTTGAGATAAGAAGTCTGTAACACAGAAAGTGTTTAGATAATGTTATCTAAGTGCTGGCTGCATTGTGAACTGTTCTCTTGGTGCTTTACTGCACCACCAGAAACACACTGAAGGTAATTAATATTTATACCAAGTTTTTGCATGCTCCTCTACTATATTAAAAAAAAATAATCCAACAGAATATGTGAGAAAATATTCACTTACACAATCACTGAAAGACCTGGGTAGTTCTGGGAAAACTGATGTTCTCTTCCCTCCCTCTTTCTTGCTTTGGTGGAGAACAAAAGAAAAAGAAAAGGACTAATTGCCAAAGCAGTGTGATCTAATCTGCAGCTTGGTCTCCTGTGTTATTCCTCTCTGCTGTACAAAAATGTGGTTCAGATCGCTACAGAAACACAGACTGGTTTTGCTGTGGAACCAGATTTCCCCCATTATCCATTTCCCTGGTTCACGAGACCACAGTGTGCCATGTGAAGGAAGGGCTGAGGCTGTCTTGTGGGGCAGTGCAGGGGCTGCAGCACCTGGTTTAGCCTTCAGATGAGGGACTGCTGCAGTCCAGTGCCCAACCCTCTCTCCAGTCAGGTGCAGCTGGGCAGCAAGGCTTCCTTTGCTAGTAGTTATCTCTGGAGTCACAGAGCACAAAATAGGCTCTAGGGTTCCTGATTCCCATATTTGAGTATGGGATTATGTCTGAGGCTGTAGCACAGAGAAGCCACGTAGGTGAACGTGCTCAGCTTTGTGCTGCCTGTCATTCATTGGAGGGCTGTTGTATTCAGAAGCTTCTGGAATTGTCTCATGTCTGGAAGTGCTTTCCTCTTTGGTTTAGTTGTGGTTTCTGCAAAAACCTCGTGCTAATTATGCCCCGTTTCTTCAATGTATGCTGCAAACTACTGAAGTTGTACTTCTGAATAACTTACTTTGTCTTATTTCATCTTGGGCAGCATTCACATTCCATCTGGTAGGCAGAGAGTTTGTTAGTGGGTGACTTGGAAGCATGGGAAATGCCACATCCATGTTTTGCCTCAGTCTGTATTTGCACTCCTTAGTAGCACAACCAGGTCATGATCTCAGGGACTGTCCTGCCCTCACCAGGCTGCTTCCCTGCCAAGGCAATGCCCAGGAGAGGTTCTGGGGATGGCACAGGCAAGGACTGTTTCCAGTGAGTCAGTGTAGGCCATGCCTCCCTGCTGTGGATGAAGAGGCTTTATCATACAACATGAAATTTCCCTTAGGGGCCAGAAAATGTGTCCTTTCTTGTCCCTTCCCATTCCATTGTCTGTGGTTATTGCGGGAACTTGTTCAAATTCAGACTTCACTGAGGTTATTTCTTTCCAGGTTATTTTTTCAAAAGGAAATTTTTGTACTGGGCTGTTAATTTACCTGGTCAGGAGTGTTACTGACTGTAGGTGTGTCCAGGTGCTGCCACCTCCTGTCCAAACCACCACTGTGGCCTGCTAATAACTGTCCTCTTGCTTTAGACACATCTAAAGGAAATTATTTGATTATGCTCTCAGTTAAATTCCAGATCTCTGGAGATCCTTTACATGCCTTCTTTTTTTGTAGTCCACATCAAAAGAGTGACTGGTCTCATTGGTATATTTTCCTGGTGCATGTGGCCTCCTGCTGCCTATTCCCTGAGATCAGATTTAATAAAGCTATTTTGGGGTAACTGTGAGGTGAGGGCTCTCGGATCCAAACCCTAATTTTGAAGGGAATGAGAACAGCAGTCCAATTTATTGCTCATAAAATAAAATTAATTGTACACCATCCGTGGCTTTCTGGCCAATTGCTTATAAACTAAAGGAGAGAATCCACAGACTGCCAGCAGCCTGCAGGCAGGGAAAGGGAACTCAGGCTCAGTTGCAAAGAAATAAGTATTTCAAAAATCCTTGTCCTTGAAATTGTTCATAAAAAATGGGACAAATGTTTATAAATACAGGATTCTCAAATGTTCACCCCGGCTTCTGAGTGATCTTTAGTGTCGGAGTCGTCCTGTTTCCCATTGCACTTTCTGGGTGTGTAGCTGGGTTGTGGTGTCTGGGGTGAAACCTGGGTTAGAAATGGTACTCTGCACAGCAGCAAGTGAGCTTCAGAATAGGAAAGCACTTCTCAGTGAATTATTTCAAATCATTAACATATTAATGATGAAATTAATATGACTATTTTTGGAATATCCCTCCAATAAGGAAGAGAAAAATTGTGATGTTCTTTTAAATGTTTGTGAAAATTATTCTTGGGGCCTCCCCAAATGTCAAATGTAACTCTTATTGGCATTCTTTAATTAGTATTTTCCTGAAGTCATTAGTTTTCATATCTGCAACCAAAAAGAGAGAGTCTGGAATCTGTTACAAGGTACAGCTTGACTTGATTTGTATGGAAATAATCTCTTCAAAGTTTGGATGCAGACTAGTGGAGTTTCAATTGGGTGTTTATAGAACCTCCTCAGAAATGGAAAAAATAAGTGAATCCATCAGATGCTCTCCTTGCTCTGCCAGGACTGTGCAGTTTAAACATGGTCATGTTTTCATCATTCTCATCTGACTTGTATATATAAAGTAAATTTAAGATAATGTTGTTTCCAAGTCATTTATAGTAACTAAGGGATTGATATTCATAAAGATTATGGAAGGCCCCAAATGTGACATTAAGAAGGTTTTTAGCTGCATTTTTAGGCACCTCAGAGGTTAGTTGAGGTGATGAAGATCCCAGAGGAAACATCCCAGACGCAGTTGTCAGTTGCAGGTGATTAGGTGCCAAATTGAAAGTTTGATTAATGTAAATATTATTTATTTGAAGATTTTTCTGTGGTATGGGGAAATAAAATGTCTACACTGCTTAGGAGAAGGATGTAGATATTTTTCTGTTGTCACAGAAGATTATATGATATTGCTATTTCTTCTGGGGCGCTTTTCTTTATCAGTGTCTTTGCTTATAAAACGTAGGGATCTAAACACCAAGAGCAGATTAAAAATAAAATGAAGGGAAATGTCATGGAATATTTTTCACTGTGTAATTGGGGAGTGATTATTTTGTTGTTTTCTTTCTTTTTCTATTAATAGAAGTCTCTCATGTAAACATTTCAGTTTTAACACATAAGTCTCAGTGAATATAGTGGAATTATTCTTGGAAGTATATGCTCAAGTGGTGTGCTGGCTCGAGACCACAGCACTCAGCAGTTTTCAGCCTCAGCCTTAGTGCAGCTATGGTTAGAAATAACATATACTCTAGATTTGTTCTGTATATTCTGTTTCTGTTGTACCTTCTTCTAGGGAATATATGGCATGTTGCAGTCCCCTGGTAAGGATCAGGAATGTCTGGGGTCTTGCTCAGGATGGTCACCGTGCTGTCACAAATTCACCTCAAGAGACTTTGTCCCTTCTTCCTTTTCTCTGGGTAGTTTTATAAGCTCCAAAAGATGACTCTGCAGCTAGTTTTGTTCTTTGTGTGATTCATTAATACCTGCAAAGCAAATGTCAAATGCAGCTATTCAAAACTGCTAATGTTTTTATTAATGTGCTTGTTCTGAACCAGCTATAAATTGACAGCTCAAGGTATTCCAACAGAGAGCAGGCAGAATCATTTGGAAGCCATTTCACATGCCTTGCTGGTGGTTTCTGATATTTTGAATGTAAAAAGTACAGAAATTAGTAAGTTTTAAAACCTAGAGCCATAAAAGAAAAGCCTGTCACATTGGGTATTGAGCTAGGTTGAAATAAATTTAAACAAACTAAAAATAAATCAGTCTGAACATGGTGCTGAACATTTTCAGCAGCTCTAGTCTGATTGGCATTTTGTGTTTAGCTTTTTTATGGTGCCTTTCTTAGCACAAAGAGTAGTAGCTCTGTTAAGAAAACGGGATGTTGATGAAACTCAGTTGGAAGGACGTGAACAATTCGTGTATTTTCGAGCTGCAGTTTGAAGTATGTAGGTCTTGACGTACAGTGTGGAGCTAGAGCTAAATGGTTATTAAAAATAAAGCCCCAGCACTCTGCCTGCTGCTGGAGGCTGCCTGCTTTTAGCTTGGTAGGTTTTCTTACACTTGCATTTTATTCGGAGCTCTGTCTCACATTTGTGAGTGATTCCTGCAGCTTGGTATTTCAGGAATTGTGTGAAATGTACTAAGGACAGGAATGTCAGGAGGCTGGGATGCACATGCCTGAGTGGAATACATCACTGAGGGTGCTGACTCTGTGCTCTTGAAATAAAATTCATCTTTGTTACTAAAGTAAACACTTTGAATCTGCCAGAAGCTTATTAGGAATGTAGGAAGTCCCTGGGCCTTGATCTTTATTATTTTTGGTCTTGAAAACTGAGCTGGTAGCAGTGACTCTGGCACCACAGGGAGCATAACACTGATGGCGTTCTGCAAAGCAGTGTTGGGCCAGCCCCAGGAGGGAGGGAGCACAGGAGAGAGCTGGGTGCTGGGCACTGGGGTCTTTGCACCACAGGGACTGGTTCCCTGTGTTCTGAAGGAAAGGAGAATGAGAGTGACTGGGGTGGGTTGGTTCTCTTCCTAGAGCTGAGCACTCTTCACTGTGGATCTGCCACTGGAGATGATCCATCTGTCACTAGCAGTGTATTTATTGCTGGTCATGAGTAGCAATACTCATTACTATGACACTTTAATCGGTCATATTTGCAGGAAAGTCAGATGGGCTACTGCTGTATTGGAGTCTCTTCTTTCCTGTAATGAGTTGTGTATACTTTTAGCCCGGGGCTGTTTAATTTTCTGAACTTAATGATTAATTCTGTGTTAGCTGATTCTTAGTTGACAGTGTTAGTGGCATGCAGCCCCTTCCCTCCAAACCCAGTGCACCTGTTGTCTTTCAGACCCTGATTTTGTCTAATTCTTAATTTCACGGTGTTTATGGAGAGTTGTGAATGTTGCATAAGATTGCACCTGATTTGTTCATTCTGGACCAGTTTGCAAGAGACTTGAAAGAGTCCCTGTGTGGTCCCAGAAGTCTGGTTATTTTTTCTCTTCAGTTCAATAGAAGACAAGCAAGACTTTCACAGTCAAACAGTGTAGGAAGCTTTCAGAATCAGGAGGATTTCTGTATAATATCCTAAAGACAGGAGCTGAAAATTACTACTTTACAAATAGCTGTGCTCTCTGCTTTAGAAAGGCTGACCTGCTGCACGCTGAACTCTTTTGCAGAGATTATCCCCACTTGATCTTAGACCAGATTTCCCAGGGGGTTTTATTTATAAAGACCTTTTTTTCTACTGAGGGCTATCATCTTCTATAAGGGAACTAACAGGTTTTGATTAAATAATTGGGCTTTGCTTTTATTTTCCTATTTGTTGTGTGTGCAGAAATCCTTTTTTTTTTTTTTTTTTAACATGGATTGATATGTTTTTCTTCTCAGGGTGAGATTGTTGGGTAGAAGTAACATAAATCTATGTCCATTTTGTCCCATGTCCCATTTCCTCCCTCCTCATCTTGGAAATTAACTATTAATTCACTTCTCAACTTTGATAATAGTGAAATTTCTTTCTCTTGTGAAAATGGAAATATAATGAAACCTTTTATCTCATGGAATTAATTTATTGCTACAAGGTACTTCTGAACACAGGATGATAGCACAAAGGAAGTTAAGTTACCTGCCATTTAAGTAACCTTTTCTGTTCAGATTTTTCTCAGCTGACCATTTTCTTGGGTTTTTTTTTCTTTTTTTGTTTTTTTCTTTTTTTTTCTGGTATCATTTGAGGCTCACAGAAGAGTAACTCGTAGTACAGGATGAAAAGTTGTTCTACACGATGTGTAGAGTCATTTAGAGATTTACTGAGATTAAACCAGCTTCCTACTCTAGCCCATCAGTGCCTTTGTTTAAAAATAGCTGACAGTAGTAGAGCAGTTGGTTGACTTAAATACTGAGGTGGAATTGTTATAGTTGCCTGTGTTATTTCTTGTTGGTGAAGGTAGTTAAGAGCTGTCTTGCAAATACAGGTTGCGTTGTGCTGGCCCCGTGCCAAAGCCAACAGCTATAGAACTGTACAAAGCTGTTGTGCTGGACAGAAAAATTGCTGCATAATTACCACTTCAGCTCTGTAAATTTTTAGTTGATTAAAATGATGATAAAAACATGAAGTGTGTTTTGTTATTTATTTTTTTTTCTTGTGTCATTGTGGCAAGGAATATTTAAGCAAATAGCTATGATAGGAGGTCATTCTATGGATAGAATAAAATGGGAACATTTTAAATGCCATTCATTTCAAACTAAGTTTAATCATCAGTGGCAAATCCGTGGTTCATTTTAAACTATTGTCAAGTTGTTTTTTTTTTAATATGTGCTTTTATTTTCTTTAATGGAGATTCTCAGGAGCTGTTAGACAATCAGCTTTCCTATTCCTGATTTGCTCCTTTTCAACTAGACCCCATTGCAGAATGAATTGTGGAAGAATTTCTGAAGATCTTATTTTTACTACTTGAAATGCCATTTGCTTGTAATGATCTTATTGATTTCAACAAGTAGGCAAACATCTTGGAGATAGTTGCCAACCCTGTCAAATAGTTGTGCAGTGACAGGTCATTCTATTGTATGTGGTTATCAATCAGTCAGTGTATTCAGTAGCCAGAAGTGACAAAGAGAAGAGTATCTATTTGGCCTCTAAGGCTATGGAATCAGTCCCTCCTAGGAGTTCATTAACATGCTAATAAATCTGTTCCTCATTTGTCTGCCCCCTCCTGCAGTGAACACTTGTCCTGTGCCTTCACGTTCTTTCTTCACGGGGAAAGCAACGTGTGCACGAGCGTGGAGATCGCCCAGCACCAGCCCATCTACCTGATCAATGAGGAGCACATCCAGATGGCCCAGTCCTCACCCTCACCCTTCCAAGGTAAGTAGGCAGCAGCTGGAGCTGTGTGGGCTTCACTCCCTCCTGCGTGGCAGGGACTTTGCTCCTGATGCCATCAGAGGTGATGGAACTAAGATTAAGAAACTCTCCAAATGAGTTCAGTTTCTATTCAGGAAGATGTGGATGTTAAGGGAAAATGGTAGGATTTCAACACTATAGCCAGCCATAAATGAGATGGGAATTTTCCAGAGCTTTCTGTTCATTAGCATTGTTTTAAAGGTGCATCCATATAGCAAATAGAACAAAGAAACTCATCCTTTTGTTTAAAAAGACTATTTAAGGAAGTGAGTGCATTGACTTCATTTGCTTACGTGGTGTTTTAAGACAGGGGGCTCAAATGAGTAACTGCAATGGCATGTGAATTGATCATTCAGTGAATCATTCCATCTATGAATGAAAAATACTCCTTAATTAATTCAGGGGTACTTTTCATTCATAGGTTGTCAGCTATTTTCTTGTCATTGTTTTTTGGTTTGTTTGTTTTTAAATAAGGGAGTCTGAAAATTTACCTAACAATCAAAAAAAAAAAAAGAAGTATCTGTGATTTATTATTTGGCAGTGATAGAAATTAGGGTTTTACAGAATTAAGTTAATGGCTTATTAAATTCATGATTCAATTGTGGTGTAATGCTCTACATGAAAAAAAAAAGACTATTTGAGTCATTGAGATATCCTGTCTTTACTACAGTCTGAAATTAAAATTTTAAAGAAATCAAAGCAAGAAATCCTTATAAAATTAAGCATACAGTAACAGAACACCCAGAGACTTGCAAAATGAGCATTTATAGGGATGTTAATTTATAGAAGCTTTATTGAAAAACATTTTATTTCTAAATGTAACATTTTGACATAGGCTGAGACATATAAACTGTAGGTTTTATTTCAAGGAGCTAAATTGATTGCTCTCAAATCAAATATGACTAAAAGCAAAACTGAATCTGAATGGAAATACCTGTTGTTGAGCAACTAGATCTTCATATTTCTTATGACTGATATCTTCTATTACCTCTGCCCTCTTGACTGCTGAGGAGTCTCTGGATCTGTATGTTGCTGGTAAACCCAGTTGTTGCCTATCAGTCCCCTCTGCCTGCCACGTGTGGCCATCCCTCTGCCCCAGCCAGCACTGCTGCAGGACAGCACTTGGGTGGCTGAGTGTGGAAAGGGTTAAACTGCACTGCAGAAAGGCCCTTGCCCTCAGGAAGGGTGGCTGATCAGGAAGCTGCTGCAGTGTAGCTTTGCATTCAAACCCTTACCTGATTTAGCAGTAGCTCTCCCCTGAAGCAGCTCCTGCCATCAGCAGGACTGGAGCAGCTCCAAGCAGAGGGCTGATGCTGAGCTGTGGACAAACTGCAGCCCTCTTGTTGTCTCCCCTCACAGTCCTGCTGAGTCCTTACGGGTTAAGTGGCACACTCACGGGCCAGTCCTACAAGATGTCAGACCCAGCCACCCGTAAACTCATGGAGGAATGGCAGTATTTTTACCCCATGGTGCTGAAGAAAAAGGAAGGCATGAAAGAAGAAGAAGAGCTGGTATATGACAGCGATTTCCCTGTGGCAGTTGAAGTCATTGTTGGTGAGTTTCAGTGTTCTGCCTGAAGGAGTCTTGTCTTCCATGTGATTTTAAAAAAAAATAATTAAAAAAATTAAAAAATCTAATTAATCAGAAACATCCATTATAATTTTCCTATCTTCTCTTGTAGCTCTCTTGACACTGCAACATCTGACTCGTTATCTTGCCTCAAGCTTCTGTACTCCCTGTATCCCACATGCTATTATTCACTGTATCAAGCTGCTTCTTTCAGCTCTGTGCTGGTTATAGAGGGTTAGATGTATATTAGCATGTGAAATTCCTTAGCTCTTTATATTTTGGATAATTAGTTTTGCCTAATTGGCATGAAAACAAGTTGAAGTAGGTGGAGCTGGTGAATATTATCAGGTACATTTCAGACTTTTGTTTTCCATTTCTTCGTAGGTGGTGTAAGGATGGTGTATCCTTCAGCCTTTGTTCTCATCTCCCAGAGTGACATCCCCATGTCACAGAACACTGCCAATACTGGAGGCCATATAAATGTGGGACAGCAGGGGCTTGGAAGTGTGAAAGATCCTGCTAGTACCTGTGGGATGCCACTCACTCCACCCACTTCTCCAGAGCAGGCTGTCATGGGTAAGCAATAAAACTGGGAGGCTGGAGTCAGTCTTTCAGTTATGCATAGCTCGTGGTAACTGAGGGTCAGTACGTGAACAGCAGCAGATTAAGGACAAGCAAGGGACTGAAAGTCAGGAGTAGTTTTTCTGTAGAACTGTGTTAAACAAATGTTCTAAACAACTCTGAAGAAGACACATCTTTAAACAAAACTGTGTGACTTCAGCTAAGCTCTGTTCTCTGTGACTGCTCTCTCTTTGTGAGGAGGTGCAAATACCTGAGAGACAGGTTCTGCCAGCAGTTGAGACAATTTTGCCAGTCTTTATGGAAGTGTTGGGTTTTTTGTGTTGGGCTGGGAGGAGGGTGTTGATTCATCACAGCACAAGAGTGCAGTGAACATACAGGAGTATGCAGCTTGTTTTCTGTGAAGAGCTGGAAGTACAGCACTTAACTGAGTATTCATCTTAGTATAAGAAAAATTTGCAAATGCTAGTTACAATCTCTGCCCAGCACAGTTGGGTTTTAATGAAGGGCCACTCAAAAGAATGCAAACATCTCTGAAACTGGTGAGGAACTGGGTTTCCCAGTGAGGCCTGACACAGGCTTGCACCATGTGCAGCTGCATTTGCCAGTGAGTTATGTGCTTTGCCTGGGTAGAGTGTGCCCCTTTCAAGTGTCTGGATCCACAGAGCTCACATCTCAGAATGCAGCCAAATGCTTGCTGTGTGGGGCAATAGATCCTTAATATCTTGCTTTTTGAAATGAATACATGTATCCTGTTCTCTGCAGAAACGAAAATAAATATAATATTTCATCATCTGGAATACAGACAAGAGTTTGAGATTAGTTGCTGTCAGTGTAGTTATGCTGTAACAAATTCAGGCCTGTAATTTTAAATGAGAAGGAAGGAGCCAAGGAGTCAAACATCTGCTTGAGCGCAGACTTCTCGGATAATTAATTTTTCTTTTTAAAAAAAAGAAAACACAAAAACCAAACAAACCTGATATAGAAAAAAGTTCCTACCAGAATTACCAGGTAGTTCAGTTTGGAAGGGACTTCTGGAGATTGTCTTATCCAGGCCTTCCTCTCAAAACAGGGTCAAGTAGTGCAGGTTGCTCAGAATGTTGTGCAGTTGTGTTTTGAGTATCTCCAAGGACCAACACCCCACAGCCTCTCAGGGCAGCCTGTCCCAGTGGCCAACCACCTTCTCAGGAACAAGTTCTTTCTTATGTTTCAGTGGAATTTCTGTATTGCAGCTTATGCCAGTCACCTTGCACTTTCACTGGACACCACTGGGTTTATCCTCTCTAGTCTCCCTGTCAGGTATTTGTATACATTGATAAGATTCCTCCCCCAGCTTTCTCAGCCTCTCCTTGTAACCTTTAGTAATAATAATTTCACAAGAACTGGCAGGTTTTGCACTTTGCTAATGATTATTACTTGGATTGAGATCTCAGTTCACAGAAGATTCTCTGACTTCAGTCATTAGAGACCACTCACCACTGGGCAGCACTCTGCTGCTGGAGCTGCTACTTGTTTTGTTGATCAGTCTTCTACCCCATCTCACAGACCAACACAAGTGTTGAAGGCATGAAGTTCCTACAGGTTTCTGTGAGACTGTGCAGACAGGTGGGGATGAAGAATCTCTGTTAGACCCCTGAGGGCTCAGCAGCTGCCACCCTAGATAGCTCTGTCACATCAAGAGGCTCAGTTGTGATGCAAGTCCAAAGAAAGCTGATCATTGTTGGCTTTGCTGCCATGGAGGGACCTGTCTGGTTTCACTTCTCCATAAACAGCGCCTGTATGTGAAGACAATCAAAAGCCTGTGGTAGTTACTAATAATAATATAGAATGTCATATTTAACTTCACTTGGTGAAGTGTTTCTCAAGGCAACTGTTAGTTAAAAGAAGTAAAAAGCATATTATCAACTAACTGAAGCAAGACAGTCAGCTTCTAAAAAACAATGTTTTGATGCAAATTTTAATGTGCTGTTTTATTTTTAATTTTTTCTGATCCCCATTAAACTTGAACAATGTTACAAGGGGATTCTGATTTAGACTATTTATAAACTATTAATAGCTAAATGTGTTCACACTGCCCAGTCTGTGGTGACAGTTTTTGTTTGATCTCTGCTATTGTTTGGTGGCAGTAGGAGATGGTATCAGAAGGGTGCCTCTCCAGCCAACAATGAATGGATTCCTTTATATTATATCATAGCCATTGTAAAAGACCTAGAAAAATTGAAGAAATGGATTGGAAAAACATGTCATGCAATTCAAAACTGGTAAATGGGACACACAAACTGGATGAGTCTGAGGCACATGAATAATCCTTCAGTTCTGCCCCATGCTAGTATAAATGTGGTTGTAAATACCCTGTCCAGTTTTGAACACTCAAAGATGTGGACAAATTGGTTGGAGCCCAGAAAAGTGCAGTGAGAATGATGGTAGATTTTTGCAAACAGAACCTAGAGGAAAAGATGGAAAGAATTGGTGTTGTTTAGTCTAGAGAAGAACAGTTTGAAGGAGAGCTGGTCTAACAGCCTTCAGAGACTTAAAAGGAGAAAAAAGAATCTTTGAGACCAATATGTAATGAACCTAAACTGGAGCAAAGCAAAGCAAAACTGGGTTAAGCACAAGGAAAAACTTTCTCTGAGGAAGGATAATGAAGTGTTAGAATAAATTAGCTGGCGGGAAGCTACAGAGTTTCCATCAGCAGAGAGGTGGATGGGTTTTTGGGGTGTTTTAGGGGGGTCACTGGGGCTCTTGTTTGGTTTTAACAAAACAGATTAGTCAAATATGTTGATCCAGCTTTGAAGCAGGGGATGGACCTGATCATCTCTTCAGGTCTTCTTCAGCCCTGTGGTGGTAACTGTGGGAGTGGCTGGTTGTGTCCTCTGGGATTTACAGCTTTATTTGATAGAGTTGTTGGTGTCTATTCCAATGTTTGTGAGTGATTTTCATGGATAAAATTTAGTGATAATATTTCACCCCATAATGTTTTGCTGTGAAGTTCTGTTTGATGTTACGCTGTGTATTGTTGCCATACTGAGAATTTTTCAGAATTTTATATTGATAGCATAAAAAAACAATAATTGGAAATTGGAAACCAAGGCTAGATCCTTGGTTATCCTTTCATACGTTTTGTCTTTCCATCTTTTTTTTTTTCTCCTGGCAGTTGTAGCTGTTGTGCTGTTGACAGTGTGATATGTGTGTGCACATTGCATTTGTTCATGCACATGTTTGTCCTTCCACTTCAGCCCCCTCCCACCCCCCAGGGATTGACACATTTGGTAATTCAGAAATTTTGACCTATATTTTTGATCACCTGTCAAGATGACAGTCTTGTAGAACATTTGGAAGACAGTGAAATAAATAGTTGGAGCCACAGGCCTCAGGATGTCCAGGGGTTTAGGGGGTTAAAAAAAAAATAAATTAAAAAATATAATTCTTCCCAAAAAAATACACTTGGGGGATTGCTAACTGAAGAAATACACGCAAAAGCCACCATAAACATGAAGAGTCCAAGGGGATACAGGTTTGGGCAGCTCGTGCACCGTCTTCGCAGCTGCATTGGGAAGGTCAGCTGCTGAACCCAGCAGAGGCGCCGAGCTCGGGCTGCCGCAGCCGCCGGGCGGAGCGGCCCTGCGGGGCCGGCTGAGCGCTGAGCCGCCGGCGCCCTCTGCTGCCTGCCTGCGGGAACGTGACTCGCCCGCGTGTTGCAGCTCGGCTAAGCAAAAGCGTGTCTTATAGCAGAAAAAGAAACACCCTCTTAATGCGACTGGTGAGGTTTCTGCGGCACGGGCAGGCAGAACTGGAGTGTTACACGGACAGCCGGGGGGTTATGAACATGTTGAAGTAATGTCTTTATTTGTGATCTCTTTGGTAATCACACAAAATGACTGAGAACCTCACACACTGTGTTAATAGTACATACTAGTGATCAACAGAACAATTCCTCTAGTAGTGCACACCTCAGCTGTAGGATTTCACCCAAGCAAGCTTTGATTAATTCCAGCTTAGAAAGAAATAACATGATGCTAATCCATTCATTCCTTCAGTGAGCTTTAATCTTCAGTGTAAAGAACTGATTCTTGCTTTGAAATAGTCTACATAAATTATTGGTTTTCTTAATAGATGCTTTTAGAGCCAGCCATATTACAATAAATGTAGTCCCTAAAGCAACTCACCAAAGACAATAAAAAAGTCAAGTTTAACATCCAGGATAACAAAAAAACCCTAGTGCTAAGAAAAGCCCTGGCTCTTAGTGCTTCAGTGGCAGGCTGTAGGCAGCTTTCCAGAGTTCCTGTGGCTAAGCAGCAGGTGTGTTACCTCACAGGAGGTGCAGACCTCATACGGCTGTATCTGGATCTTAAAGGGATGTGGGATAACCTGGTGGCATCTCTGTTACCACAGGCAAATGTTGCTTTCAGTTGTAGTCAGTCTTTTGTAATGCTGCTGTAATGTTCTGTAGAGAATGTGAACATCTGTGTAATCAGTGGCCTTATAAGAGGGTCAGTCTTTTCAGGAACAAGTATTGAATGTGAATGTTAAGAACAGCTATAAGATAAATGCTTAATTTCTATTGCAGGAGAAAGTGGATGCTCTCAGAGCAGTATCAGCCATTCAGCTGTACAGGAGGGGACAGTCAGTGTACACAGTCCAAAGAAATCAGGCAAGATTACTCCAAAATTTCACAATCACATGGTTCACCGTGTCTGGAAGGAATGCATTCTCAACAGGTCACAGTCCAAGTAAGGCAGCAGTTCTGATGGTTTTCTTTATTAATAATACAACATACTCTTAAAATTGTAATAGTTTTGCGTTAGGTGATGTTATTCACAGAATTCTTTTGCCACTAATCAAAGCTAATGATGCAGAACAGCATTGTCAAAGGAAATTTGTTTCTGTGTTCAGCTGAAAACTCGTAACACTTAACAATGTATTTGCAGTTGTGCATCTTAATTGTGACAGTCGTTGGGGTTACAAATCATGTATATTTTGTAAATCAAATGTTACAAAATATGTGCCTTCAGCTAGATGTTTTCAGATTTATTGATTGCACTTTCGAGCTCCAGTTGTAGTTACTAGACTGAGAGTTGAGTGACTGATGAACAAATAGTATGTAATTGATATTTAGAACTCTAAGGGTAATATTTGTTAAGCATTACATTAAAATTTCAATTTACAAGGTTATGATAAATACAAATATTAAGTATATTCATGGCATGGTGTGCCCTGAAATCTTTATTTTTCACTGGTTTTGTGCAATTTCCATACTGGATATTTGAGAAGAATTTCCAGTTTAAATTGCTTGCCCCCCCTTGCTTCTTGTGCTGAGACTCCAGACAGAATCATCTGATGTAGCACTGCTGCCATGCTACCACATAAATCAAACCATAAGTTTTAAGGAGACATAGAGGGAACTACTGTTAAATTCTATTTTAAAGGTGAAGTAGAAGGAAGTAATTTATTTGAGGGGAAGATATGTGAATATATGCACATTCATTTTTAAAATTTTATTTTCCAAAAGGTGGCAACTACTAAAATAAATTTCTCTTTCAGGAGGAATCAAATGACAACTGCAAATTTGGAAGAGGAAGCTCCTAACAATACTGTTTCTTGGGATTTTGTGGATCCAGTTCAAAGAGTCAGTTGTTCTTGTTCCAGGTGAGCTTTGAAGACAGTGAGCATTTATCATGTTGGAAGAGCCCTTTAAAATCCAGAGAAACAGCAGCTGTGTTTTAGCTGGGAGAGGAGGGAGCTAATATCAGAACTGTGATAATCTCTCCTATCATTGTCATTTTTTGTAGTTAGCTTGGGGAAAAAATGATCCTAGACTAGAGCAGGGAGGCTGGAAGCACTGCACCAGTGCTCCCTCACCATCAGCTGAGCCTGCAGGCTCCCAGAGGTGTGAGCTGTAACCTTTGAAGTGATAAGAACCATGATGGAGAGGAGCAGGAACCGGGTAAGTTTCAGAGCATCCCGACTGATGGATAGTGCTCCTATCACTAAAATACCACTTTACTCCACGTGCCCTTAGTCATTCTGCCTTGACTCATGGGGCAGCAAGAGACACCCAAGAGAATAGAAAGCTTTTGAAAATATGGTCATCTGCTGTCAACTGATCAAAAGAAATCACAGCTCACTTACACAAACACTTTAGATGATTAAATGATCTGTCATCTTTGATGAATGCTTGAAGTTCCACTACTACTGACCACCAGTGCTGCTTAACCATTCTTAAAATGATCAGAAAGATGATACAGGGCTTAAAAAAAAAAAGTTTCCAGTGAAATAGTTGTGTGAAACTGCTTCTATTGGAAGTTTTAATTGCTAAGGTAAGCATCTGCTTATAAGATTGATAAAGATATTTTTATGCTATAAAGTTATTCCTTAAGTATGCAGACGTGTCATTCATCTGATCAAACAGAAACACTGATTGCGCTCTGCTAACCCTTTGGTTTGGAGGGCTTTTTCCTCTTTTCTTTGCCAAAATAATAGCCAACACAACATCCAGTGATGCAGCTGAAATGAGTCTCTGCCTTTTGTCTGTTTGAGGCATAGGTGGTTTTCTTTTTCCTCTAACAGCAAGGCAAGCTTGTGAATAATGCTGCTGTTAATAACAATAACACTAATATATTGTCTAGCCACATCCTTAATGTATTACCTGCCACAGCAGTCTCTGCAGAGCCTTCTCTAGAGATTGGGCTGTACAGAGAAATGTAGCAGCAGTGTTCTCCCAGTCTCTGAAGAGTTGTTGATTAGGAGTGTTCCTTGTCCAAAACCGAAGGAATCACATTGTAGACTTGGTGCTTGACTTTTCCTGAAGCCAGCTGTTCTTTGTGTATTTAGAAGGAGAGATCAAGGGATGTGGAGGAACTGTTGAGTGTTTAGCCTGGAGTCTCTGCTGTATCCAGAGTGAAGTGTTGCTCTTCTGCAGCCTTGCTCTTTACCCCCAACTATATGTTGCTTGTATGTACATACTCTAGACTGCAGAACAGGTCAATGTTCTGTCAGGGTGCCAAGTGTTTCCTATGGAAACCTGAGATCCACTTTCAACTGGAAAGATGGGGAACTGATGGTGGACGATGGAAACCTGGTTCTGTGCATCGGTTCAGCTGCATTTGCAATTTCACACTGTATTTAAACACTTCCAGTGATAGCTACATCCTACTGGAGTTAGCAAACACAACAACTTGGAAATGGAACCATTATCCTTCAAATGAAGATGGGATCTGATGTCAAACAGCAATAAACATTTTAAGTATAGCTGCAGAAACTGGACAGCTACTGTCATCTAGATGCTGGTTTAGTCCTTACTGTGCCCATTCTGTGTGTTGTGTAAATGTCTAGATAGGATCTTATGGAGTCTCCAAGGTTGTCTGTAACTCTGCTCATATTGAGTCTTCTATAGACCCACTCTGTGTTGAAGAACAGAATGTCTGAAATCATTTTCTGCGGTCAGTTGAAATGCAGTGAATGATGGAGAATTAAGTCAATGAAATGTTACAAGAACATGCTTAAGGCAAATCTTCAGTTACTGGGGCATTAGCTCCACATTATGGGTGATTGCAGCTACAGACCATCTGCCGCGGCAGAGAATTTCCAGCGTGTCCTGGAAACAGCAAAGCCTGCAAAGGAAACCAGGACAATGCCACACGGCGTGGATGGTGATGGGAGAGAGGGCAGAGAGAGCAAGAACTTGTGTTTGTACCATTTGACAGCTGCTGTGTACTATAAAACTGGGATGTTTTTATAGCTAAGTCATAAAAGCAGAATTTATTGTCTTCTATCAAGTAGTGCGCTTTGCCTGTGACCATGTGGTTTATCTTTGTGAGTAAAAAGCATATTACATGTTCTGAAATGGTTTGTTTCTGTACTGGATACTGTTGTTTATAAACAAAAATAGGGTTGGAGTGGTTTCTTTTATGGGGATATTTAACTTCATGCAGGTGTAAATATCAAGCACAATGCATCTTTTAATTTCTGCTTAGCTTAAAAAACCCCAACCAAACAAAAAAAGAACTAAACAAAGAACCCCAAACAATAAAAAAGAACAGTAAAATGTGGATAGAGTGAGATGTCTCTGCTGTAACATCCTTGGAGCCCATCAGCTCTATGATGAAAAGACTGTTTTAGTAGTACCAGAAGGACTAAAATTCAGTCTGAAAGGTACTGGGTACAAACTGAAAAAAGCCATGCTGGAATGTGGAGCCAGTGCTAAGTTACTGGCACGTTGCTACATTTCTTTATTGGAATATTATTAAAATATCTCTCAATCAGTTGGTAGGTGCCTTTTCCTTTGGGTTTGGATTAGACTTGTACTTATTTTTCCTCAGCTGATAGGGAGGAGGAAGCTGCCAGGCAGGCACCCAGCCATGCCCTGCATCTGTGCACATAACTGAACCAATCCTGATCTTAGTGCAGTGTAACAGATGCTGAGGGGTATGCAGAACAGTGCTGCAGTTCCACAGCAGTCACCATCTTTCTGCAGGGTAACTAAAACAACAGTACCTTGGAATTTTTGTTGCATTACCTTCCATTTGAGCAGCACTAAGTTTTTATAAACACGAAGTCTTTCCTTTGAATGTTATTTTCTGGAGTCTGACATTTTCCATTTTATAGGTCAGAGGAACTGCAGCTGAGTTGGCTGGAACAACTTGATTCAGAATCTGCTCAAAGATCAGGAGCAGACATAAGATTTCTCAGTGCTGGGGTTTTATTTAGTTTGGGGGGGGTTTTGTGTTGTTTTGGACTTGATTGTTTGGTTTTTTTCTCTTTTGTTTGTTTGGGTTGGTTTTTTTTCTTCTTCCATGAGATCAAATAACAGTAAAAACCACACAGTGACTGATTTCTTCCTCTGCTTTCAGGCACAAAGTTTTCAAACAGCGTTGTGCTGCTGGCTCCAGCCGTCCCCCAACGATAAGTCAGCCAGGATTCAGTGTGGGAACATCGTCAGCATCCTCAGCGCTGCCGCCTCCCGCCTCCTCAAAGCACAAAACAGCAGAGAGACAGGAAAAAGGAGATAAACTGCAAAAAAGGCCCATGATGCCATTTCACCATCGACCCTCTGTGACTGAGGAGGTATGCATGGAGCAGGACACATCAGGGCAGAAACTGGGATTAGCAGGAATGGAGCCCTCTTTAGAAGTCTCGAATTCCAGAAAATATGAGAAGCCGCTTTCTATACCTGCTAGAAATCCAAGCAAGCAAATTAGTATGAATCCTATGGATTCACCCCATTCCCCCACTTCCCCTCTGCCTCCCACGCTCAGCCCCCAGCCGCGAGGTCAGGAAGCAGAGAATCTGGACCCACCTTCTGTACCTGTAAACCCAGCACTCTATGGCAGTGGGCTGGAGCTTCAGCCGCTGCCCAGCTTAGACGATAGGACGGTCCTTGTCGGACAGAGGTTACCTCTGATGGCAGAGGTCAGTGAGACAGCACTGTACTGTGGAGTGATTCAGAACAATGAGTCACTAGATATGTGGAGGAGCTACAGCGTCCCATCGAGCGACGATCCGGAGTTCAGGCCACCAGATCTTCCCTGCGAGAGATATGATGCCAAAATGGAAATAAACTCGGACAGCACGGCACTGAAAAGGTGAGAGTGCAAAGTAACCTGCACGGTGGCTCTGCTGAACCAACCACCACAAACTCTGGTTACACTTGAGACTGGAAGGTAGAAGGCATCACTGTAATAACCAGAATCTTGTCAGCTGGAGCTAATGTTAAATGCTTCAACAAAAATATGTGGTCTGCTTTATTTTCTCTCATACCTGGTTTTCTGTTGGATAAGAACTGATAAAATCTTTTTGTAATCTGTATCACAGTCATTTGAACAAATGTAAGAGTTTTCTTAAGCTTCTGTCTTTTGATCATTTAAAGAGAGAAAATCCATGTTTAGTTCTGCAGCCTTCCAGCTACAGAAATTATGGTGTTTGAGTGAAATTTACTTTATGGCTCTGTGGAGGCACTTCACTGTGTTTTGTGCAATTGGGTGGGGTGAAGGTTGCACTGTACCACACTCCTGTAAATCAGAGCTGATACTGTGTTATGGGATACTGCTGCTTTTCTGTAAACCCACTGTTGGATCTTTGAAATGGATACAAGCTTTATTATTAACTTCAGTCTCTGTAGAATTGGAACTGAAAACCCCAACAGTCTCTCTAGTCTGAGCACAGAAAAAAGCAAATGCTAATCTTTCATCAGTGTTACTTCAGAAAAACTACAGTTAACATACAGTGTCTTGCTCAGTGAAGAGCTTGAACTACCTAAATTTTAAGGAATTCTTAGCTATTTCTTTTTTTTTCTTCCCCCTCAATGTTGCATTTTCTTTTATGCTTTTTTTTTTTTAACTTTGGCATGAGAATTTTAATTAAGTTCATAATGGCCTGAAACTTGCTTTTTAATTCTGACAATGCATACTAAAAACTGTACCACAGAGAGTAGTTAATGAAAATCTAGGAGCTAAAATTAATTGCAGCAGAATTGACGAGTTATGGCAGCATTGATTTTGGCAATGACAGTGGAGTTTGCTTGGTTGAAAAGGTTGTGTGTGCTTCAGAGTGTTTTGATTTATATAGGGACAGGATTAATTCTTTGTAATTGTCCCAAAGTAGTACAGTAAGATGTTTAATACTAAACATAGGCAAAATCAGCCTTCTTTTAAGGAAAAAAATATTTCTATTAGATTAAGGAGGATGGAGTGAGATGGGCTGTATCTGTGTGTGATAGCTACAGATCTTAACAGCTGTTCTTTTTCTTTGCTTTAAAAGGTTTGTTTTGTTTCATGATGGCTTTGTTTATTTTTACTTGCAGGCTCTTAGCACAACCTAATAAACGGTTTAAAATCTTGGAAGAGCAGAAAGCAGTGCAGACACTGAACTATCTCAATCCCTTGCCACTAATCCAGCAGCCTGGAGAAGGCTTGGGAGATGCCAGTGACCCTTACACTTTTGAAGATGGAGATATCAAGTACAGCTTCACTGGCAGCAAAAAATGCAAACTGGGGACTGAGAAAGATCCTTTGAAAAAGAACAAGGTAACGTGTGAATCCAGTCTTTGTCATGAATGTTCCTGCTGGACTTAGAGCAGAATAGCAAAGCATTTGCTCTATGGTTCTTGGGAAGACACAAATGCAAGTCAGAGAGATTATCTGTTTCTTTCCTACACTGATTCACAGTAAAAAACTTCATTTCATTATGGAATTTGGAACTGGTGTTAACTGGCGTTTGCTGGCATCCTCTGAGCCTGTTTGTGTTTGAAGACACTGCTGTTGCAGGGAGTACTTCCTGCTTCTATATATTCAGCTTGAACAGCAGCAGGTTCCAGATTTAAGCCAAGAAAAAAAATACTGTGAGCCTTATATTCACTTGTAGAGATGAAAGAATTTGCTGGGCATTTTGGTTTTCCTTGCTTGCTTGACATATCACTGCCCTGCAAAGCTCAGATGTCTCCAGCCCAAGTTTAATTTTCTTCCCTTGGGCAAAATCAGTGCAGCCTCCTCCCGAGAGGATTTGATTTGAACATTTCCATAGAGGTGGTGTTCTCTATGTGTAAGAAAACAGTTTGTTGACTATTCTTTGCTCATCACCTGCGCTGTATGCATGATATTTCTAATTATCTTCCCCATTATGGGGCTGTCTCACTGCCTGGCTGTAGACAGCCACCAGGCTTTAAATTCTAGATGTGTTTTCTGGAGAAATGGAGGTGGCTGATGATCTGTACTGACTGTAATCACAGTTAACTGATGGGCATGGAAACTGTTCTAAATCATACACAGTGTACTTCAGGTTTTCCTGATATGTGGATAAACAGCAGACAACTGCCTTCCTTTCCCTTCTTAATATGTTTGGGTTTGGTTTTTTTGCTTCTCAAAGCACTTAATCCCCAGCCCTGAGTTTGGCCTGACATGGGAAAACAGTTGTTCTTACATAGATTAAATTGACATCCAGTAAAAGCTCTTGGATTTTTTTCCTATAGTCAGAAGATGGAATTGGTACCAAGGAAATCCCTGCAACGGGTCATTCTACACCAGTTCCTGATGGGAAAGATGCCATGTCTATTTTCAGTTCTGCTCCTAAGACTGGTGAGTAAAAAGCTTTTTAACTGGCTCTGCAAAACAGAAATACTCAGCTATGCTGTAAAATTCAAAGGGAAGTTTCACACACTGAACATTTTACTGTAACATAAGAGCTATAGGCTGCTCCTGAGATGGGAAAAAACAAATATGCTGCTTGTCCTTTATATAGTAGCATACTTATGTTAATTAATTAATTTGTTTAAATGGAGCAGTAGTTACCTATCATTACCTATCTCAGGCCTTGCTTAAAATGTTCCTGTAAGGCCATTTTGAGGCTGCATCATAGAAAAGGGACCTCAGTGACCTTTGTCTGTCCCTGCTATGTGCCTTACCTCTGCCCCATGTGTCACACTGGTTTTCCCTCTCCGGACAGACACGCGGCAGGACAGCGCTGCGGGGCGAGTGGGCTCGGGCAGCCTCACCCAGGTGACGGATCTGGCTCCATCGCTTCACGATCTGGACAATATCTTTGATAATTCAGATGAAGATGAGCTTGGTGTAAGTCTTTGTAGGACTGAGTGTTCTGTAGACTCCAACCTTGGCCAAAAAAGGAGGAGGAGGATGAAATCCTAGTGGAGAGCAGCTCTCTCCAGGAGATAGGAGAGAGAGTTTCCATCAGGCAAGCATGGATTTGAACTAGGAGGGATTAGCTAGCAAAGAAAAGTGTCCTTTGCTGGAGGAGATCCATCAGAGAGAACTCCTCACTGTGTGTAATACAGGAATATGAGGAGATCACTTAGGTGACATCCAAGCTTCCTTAGCTGGGGGTTTGTTCTTTTGCCTTGTCTGAGAAGCTGCTCAAACCAAAATTAATTCATTTTTCTTACTGGATTTCAGTAATTCTCTAAGCATGTTTCTTTCTAGTCCTACAAGCAATTTCGTTTCAGTGCAGAGAGGGAATTGTTGCTGAATAGTAGGTAATACAAAAGCAACAGCAGATTTACATCAGTTACTAGGAGGAAAAATCAAGACACATGGAAAAGCAAAGATTTGAATAATTACTATTTTTAAGCTTAATCTAATATAGCCATAATGACAGAAGCTGATCCTAAACTGACTGACTGTAGGTAATATCATGTGAACTATCTGGGTTTTGGCAGTATTTTGCAAATATACCAATTAGCTACCACTTCTCCCTGTTCTGTGGTTGCACACAACCTGTGCTTACAGTGGTGCATTTAATCTGCAAATCTACTGAAGTACTGTTCTGTCAAAAGAAAAATTAACCTTTTCCTGTGAAGTTGACCTGGACAGACATCATGTTTTTCCTGTCTTAAAACTTGCAAGTGCTGAGCTGTCCCCTGGGGTGGCCTGTTTATGAAATTCTTACCTGTGTCCTGTTCTCAGCATTATCCTAGAGTCCAAACAGGGAAGTAAGTAGAGTACTCACATGAATTTCATTTATCTGTATATAGATATATAGGCTTATATGTATGTGTCTGTATTTGAGGGGAGTATAGACAGGCAGCTATTTCATAAGCTTTTTTTTTCTGTTGTTTTAGCCTTGAAATATGGGAGAGTAGATAAGTGCACTTCTTTCTTGTGAATTCTCATGCAGAGAATTTCCCCATTTTTTTCCTGCTTTTAGGCTGTATCACCAGCCCTTCGGTCATCAAAGCTGCCTGCAGTGGGGTCTGAGGAGCGCCCCGTGGGCAAGGATGGCAGAACAGCTGTACCTTACCCACCAAGTAAGTAGCAAAAAGTGATTCCCAGTTTGCTGACAGTTAACATCTTCTTACAGCTACCATCCTGCCTTGTTGTAGGAGCCTTACAAAGTCACTTTTTCCGGACTAAGAGGTCGTGTGCTGCTTTTGTGATGTAATTATCAGATGCCAATATTACAAGAGGATAAGCAGGTTTTAATGAAAGCAGTGGATGGTAATATAGATGTAGATATTTTAATGTGCCTACTGAGATTTGAGATGCTTCTCCTCTGACATTGTCTTAGATTGGAGGTGTGGGGGGGATTTGTTACAAATCTTCATTTAGAAGCTATCCACTCTATTCTCAATTCAGTCTTTAATCTCAGTCATTACCATATTCTTTCTAAAGAATTCAAGGAATTTAAAGCAATTGACTTAGCAATTGGTCATTATGGTGCAGCTCTGGAAGAAAACTGCATTCAGCAAATTCAGACTGAAAAAGCCCATTCAGGGTTTAATGTAGATGTGGAAGTGCATGATGAAAATGGAAGAGGTAGGTTCTATCTGCAAATGCAGAGTAGACCTTTTTACAGATGGTTGTGGTAGAAGCAATGTTTGTGCAGACACTACACATCCACAGGGAAGGCCATAGGAGTGTAGGACGCTTAGAGAGAAAATTTACTTTGCTCAAAATGTGTGAAACATAGATTAAAACACAGGGATTTTTTTTTTAAGGACTGTGTCAATGACCATTGGGAATGGTCAGTTTTTATCCTCTGGAATAAATGGGCTTTCTGGTATTTCTTGAACCTGACAGGAGGTTGGAGCCAGGTGGGGTCAGGCTCTGCTCCCAAGGAACAAGTGACAGGACACGAGGAACCAGCCTCACGTTGCCCCAGGGTAGGTTTAGGTTGGAGCTGAGGAACAATTTCTTCCCCTCCAGGGTTGTCCAGGCCTGTCCCAGGCTCCCCAGGTGGAGTCCCTGGATCCCTGGAGGGTTTCCAAGCTGTGGAACTGTGGTGCTGAGGGCCAGGGGTCAGTGGTGCCCTGACAGTGCTGGGGGAGCAGGTGGACTCAATGTATCTTAAAGGTCTTTTCCAACCAAACTGATTCTGATTCTGTTTATCTAGGTGGCATTTCTCTGGAGATGAGAGATGCCTGTGTGTGAGAGGAGAAAGAATTATTGTGATAATACTAACCAATCGAATTATGAATTACAAATGACTTAGTGATGAGGAGGAAGAGTGTTTGATTTTTGTGGCTGCTATAAGCAGAAATCAAATCTCTCTGCAAATCATCCTTTAATGCCTTCTCATTAACTTCAGCTGGTAATAAGAACAAATTGAGGAAAAGGAAAAAAACAGTCTGAAGGAGATGAGTCAGAGTTTTATGGACCTATAAAAGCTGCGTTGATTTACTCAAATGTAGAAGTCTGAAGTATACAGAGATTGGATTTTGACAGGTTTAGTTGATCCATAGCTTTTTTAAATATGCAAAGCTTTTTCAAGCATGACACACATGAAAATGAATAATGATAGTTAGCCTGTTGCTGATGGGTTGGGGGATTGTTTTTTTTCTTTTTGTACTTAAACTTGTTTTATGAATCTGCACTGCAGAATTTTGCTAACTGGAGTGAGCTGGATTATGAGAAATTATATACTATGGAGCTGTATGAAATAAGTTAAATAGATAACACTCCACTTCTGGTTTGTAGCTGTCCCCTTGACAGCAGCTGTCAAGGCACAACAGTATCTGCAGGGAACTGTAATGCCTTGTACACCATAATCAACTCCTACTGACCACATCTTATTTAACCTTCCTTCCTGTCCCCCTTCCTCCAGTTTCTGCAGCACACTTTTCTTTGTTGAAAAACAGAGGCAGTAGCTAATCCAGCTGGCATCCTGAAGATTAGATTTCCTACTAGCATTGAATGGAAAACTAGTTTTTTTCCATTCTGCTGAACCTGTTTTCAACATTAATTTATCCTGTACCATACTAAGGTTGGTGTTTTTTTTAAATTCAGAGACTGGGCAAGGAAAAAGGATTAAAAAACCCCCAAAAAATTAAGTGGAAATAACTCATAGCCTGTTATTTACTCCCCTAATCCAGGTTGTGAAAAACTCTGGGTTCAGCTTTGACTGTCGTTACCAACAGAACTATCATTTTGAGAGGAATTCACCTATTTGAGTTGTTTCACTTTGTCTGAAGAGTTCAGCAGACTGATTGCCTCACCTCTGAGCACAAAGGAACTAAATTCAGCTTTTGACTCTGTTAAGGCAGAGTTGAGACTCATCTTGAAGTCACAGCATCCTACAGCAATGTACTGATAGTGTTTGTATTCGAATACTAGATCAGAATTGTCACCCCCTCACTTCTGTCTTTTTCAGTTAGTGTTTTCAGAGTAGCACTGTTTCACCAGGAATTCACCTGGATTTCTACAATGTATTGTTTACCAAACACAAATCCATCTGTAGTTGTTTATGTATTTTCCATAATCTTTAGGTTGCAACAATTATTGAACACAGGTATGTCTTTGTGTCCTGTCAGCGTGGGTTGGGTGTATGTATAGGAAAGGAAATGGAACTGAAATGAGACTTTAAAGACTGTGTGTCAGCCATGTCACTCGTTCCAGAGCCAGGGCTGGCTCTTGTCTCTGGGAACAGGAAGAGCCTCTGGATCTCCTTAGTCCTGCTTGCTGGGCTCAACTTCGTGTTCATTCATGTCCAATGTTTTCTGCTATTACATAATACTTGGTTGTCGCTGTTAAAGCTGTACATAGGATTTGGGCATCTGCCAGGTTGCTGCTGCTGAACAATGAGCTTGCAAAGTATCCCTTGGCATTTTCAGCATTTATCCCTAGGAGGAGTTAAATGTTCATTTAGAATTATACTGGTGTCAGACATACTACAGTCTGTAGAATCTTTGCTAGGTTTTAACTGATGAAATCAGAGCTAATATTGAGTCAGCCTCATCTGTTTTATTGGATTGCCTTGAGAATTGGTATTTCAGTGATTAACTGTACATCATTCCATCATGTTTAGCTGTGGCAGATCTCCAAAGGATGTTCCCAACACCACCTTCTTTAGAACAACACCCTGCCTTCTCCCCAGTCATGAGTTATAAAGATGGAATAAGTTCAGAGACCGTGACTACCTTGGGAATGATGGAAAGTCCTATGGTCAACATGGTTCCAGCACAACTTACTGAGTTTAAAATGGAGGTGGAAGATGGATTAGGTAGCCCTAAACCTGAAGAAATTAAGGTAACATGCCAAAGCCAGGGTGTTTTAATCATCTTGTCTGTGTATGTTTTGTTTTCTATAAAGAAGTCCCATGTACTGGGAGCCCCGTTAAGCGCCAACTGGAGCCGTACAAAGTACGAACCAGTCTTCAGTTGGAACCAGAAATAGTCCTCTCTAGTAAAAGAGCTTTTACACTGTTGCCCCAAGTTTAACTGTAGGTGTTTTTCTTCTCGTAATTTTATGTTTGTAATGTTTTTGCGTCTTCTCAGGAAGCAAATGATATTGTGTGTGAAATAAGCCCTAAGCCTAAGAGAAAGAATGTGCCTGTTTGAAAAACACCCCGATAGTTGTGACTAAGTAGCTGTTAAATGATATATTTCTTCGGATAATTTTTCTGTAGCACCTTTTATATGTAGCCAAGCCCTTGCTGCCAGTCCCTGGGGATGCAGTGAGGATAAAATCATGCATGTAGAAAGGCTGCCTTTTTCTCTCTGAAATGTTGCCTTTTTTGGTTAGGGTTGAAAATCTCTGAGAAAGCCCAGGGGTTGAACTTGCTCTGTTTCTTCTTCAGCTGATGTTACTTCTCAAGTTTTAAGGCCAGATGGGACCATTCTTATCTGACTTTCTGTATAACACAGGTCAGGTAATGTCACATAGTTCCTCCTATATTGAGTCCTGTAGTGTATCTGAGTAAAGAGCTATTTTTAAGTGGGGACTCTGCTGCTGGGCACTAGTACTCGCCTCCCCGACGTTGCATATCCAGACGTATCCATTTCTCCATAGCATCACATAAAAGGATGTAACATAAGCACCTGGTGTACATTGGTTTGTATTCCATTGTTCCATCTGCAGTAGGGGTTAAGAGGTAAGAGAAAATCATTCTGCCTGCTGTGTGTATTCTGCATTACTTACCTTTTAGGGCCAGTTTTTGTCACTTCTGTCAGAAGTTACAGTTCTCACATCTTCATGCATACAGCCTGAGCATTTGGGTTTTAATTTAAAAATGCACATTTCTGCTAGAAATACACATTGCCTTGTTCTGCAGCAAGCTCGTTTGTACACAGGTAATAAAAAGGGAGATACACACACACTATAACTCCTGTCTTCCCAGTAGTCCCTCACCCTTGATTTTATAGCCAAATTCTTCTCCTTTGGTCCTGCCCTGTCCCCAGTCCCCCACAGCCTCTCCCTTCTATCTGAGCAGCCGTTTCTCCCCCCAGAACCACCTTCTTCCCTCTCATTTGGTGCTCCTGTGAATGCTGGAATTAACCAAAGGCTTATTTTTTATGCATCTGCATTGCTGAGAGTGCTGTACATGGAGAGGCAGAGCACTTGCCATGGACAAGAAGTGGCTGTATAGCAGTGAGGGAATACTGAGAGAAATTGATCTCAGTGTAAATAACTTGGCTATGAATTAGTAAATTTTCCTGCATGGCAGTAATAGTAAAGCTCAGGCAACCCAAAGTAAAGCACAGGCAAACCCCAGGCTGACTTTCTCTGTAAGTACACTCAGATTTGTCCCTGGGACAGGAAGAAATGAGACTACTCATGACAGGATTATATCTCCACATGATGATAAAGTGTGTCTAGTCCGACCCAGGGGTTACCAACTCCCCAAGCTCTGAATTAAGCTGGTATCTGTGAAGGGGCTGAGCTGGTAGAGAGCTTTTTATGAGCTCTTCTGTTGAGAAAGAGAGACTTTGCTAAGGTGTAAGGGAGTGAGTTCTCAGCCTGACACTCCTGAAGTCAATTGACCACCAGAAAGCTGGGCATGCAAAGCACTCTGCTTTGTTAGTGCAGGATCCCTCCTCCTTCTGTCCTCGCTTCCTATCTGGAAGGCATGATGAGAAAAGGCATCTTAGAGGCTTTGCTGAGAGAGCTGTCCATATGCCCTGTCTGGTTTGTGTAGCCACCAATGTTTATAACAGAATAGAAGTTGGAAATAAGCCTTTTATAAGATTTATATTATATTTTTACCTTGCCATGGACATAGCTTTTTTTTTTTAACTGTTTGTGCAGCAAACTCCTTGGTTAAGAGTAGGATAATTTGGGCCTGGAAAGTAAATTTGTATTGGAATTTGTTGAGCTGAAAGTTTTTGAGTGGAAACAGATTTTAGGGTGTTGTTGATACTGAAGATACTTCAATCTCCCTCCCAACCATTTTAGGAATATTAAAATACATATTTTGATTCCGCCTGATAACATTTCAACAGTACAGTTGACTTGCTTTTAAGTGTGTCACACCTGCTCATATACACGTGGGGCAAACAAGCACCTAAACCCATTGCTAATCATTTTAAGAACATGTAAGTAGATTTCTTGTGTTGAGCATTCAGCAGCTGAAGACAGTGATCCACACATCTCCCATCTCTCAATGCTTTAGAGGTGCAAGGGGAAAAAAAAACCTAACAAGATGTTAAATACTGAAATTCTGTCACTATTTTAATAATGATTTTTGCTTTGCAGTAGTGCCTCAAAGGGGCTAGGTATTTTCTTCTGAGAGAAACTTGGAATAGCTCTGGAAACTCTGGCTGAAGTTCTTGTCATCATTCTCTGAAAATATGATAGCCAATGCAAGTCCAGTTTGACTGGACTTCATTTATATTTATATTTCGTATTATGTTTACTGGATTACTTATGTATACTATGAATACGTAGAATACTATGTTTACATTGGATATTTGGCATATGTAAAGTGTCCACTGTCATTACTTGGATTATATAATCCCAACATGAGGGTTATTCAGAGAGGCTGATATAAGGCACAAAGGTTTCCTCACACTGTGGCTCAGCCCCTCTCTCCATTGTCAATATACAAGTCTTACAAAAATCAGTGCCTAAATTAGGTGCTTAAAGTTAGGTAGTAAGAAAATTTCATGGTACACTACTCACTTTCCAGACATAGCTTGTCTTAATGAGTCTAATCTACATGTGAAATCTACTGGCATTCATGCTGTATAGCATCTCAGTAGAACAAGCAGCCTCAGCTGAGTTTCCTTGAAGGAACTGCTCTTGAAAGTTTTATAGAATAAATAAATATACTTAATTTTGGAAAAAAACCATGCAGTTGTAGAGGGTTCAAACAGCACCGTATGCTTTAATGAAAAAGAAATATCTAAATAAAAAGAGCAACCTGACCCTATTGTTATAAACAATGTCACTTGGACGTTACAGGATTTTTCGTACGTGCACAAAGTTCCATCATTTCAACATTTCGTGGGCTCCTCTGTATTTGCTCCACTGAAGATTCTGCCAAGCCAGTGCCTCCTACCTCTGAAGGTACCAGACGCCTGTGTGTTCAGGCCTTCCTGGGCTGTCCCTCCGAAAATCGAGCAGCTTCCCTTGCCGCCTGCAGCCACCTTCATCAGAGATGGCTACAAGTGAGTACAGTCCTGCCCGTGACTAAACTGCCTTGTTAATGAACATGTTTGCATGTATCATCAGAGCTTTGCAATGCACCAGGACCATGGGATGACCTGCAAATCTCTTTTAGACCTCTTAAATTTGTCACTGTGTGTGCACAAAGAAGTTTTGACAGTAAGAACATTTGAATTGCAAACAGCTTTTGGAAGTTGGTGTTACATAATGTGTCCACTGCATTCAGTGATTTTAAAAGAATGGGAACATGTGGTACCTGAATTAATTACAACTTCAGATAAAGGAAAGTACTGTAATTCATCCTAAAATTGCATTGTTAGGGAATAATATGAACGTACTTTACCTCTGGGGTCTCTGCCTTCCTGTTTCACTGTCCAGTTCTGCAGGCTGTAGTTAGGTTCCCCTCTTGTTTGTGCTTGAGTGTTCAGTTTGAGCTTCAGTCAGGTGATACCTGGTCCTGATGGTGATACCAGTTTGCCTGAATGTTTTGAGTAGGCCTGACCCAGCTCTCTCCTACACATCTCATGCTGGCTCTTCGGAGTTCTTGTGATGCGCCCTGAGTAGGTGGCACGGGGAGCGCCTGGCTTCTCAGCCCGTGTGCTGTCCCCCCTGCTCAGTGCATAGAGATGCCAAGTGTGAGATTGCTGTCACCTGTAAGCAACCACTGCTATCAAACTGAGAAGCTTGTGTTCCTTCCTCAGTGCTCAGAGATTAGCAATGCTCACAGAAGGAATTAATCACTGGAGATTTTGAAGGCTGTCAAGAATTTGCACCATTAAATTAATGAAACCTCTTACAAGTCAGAAGAACAGTCCAGAGGTCTCCTGCTGCACTGCATTCACTTCTAGAGGAAGAGGCCTGTATCTTTAAATCAGTCTGTAAATCCTTCACATCAGGCCTTTCCCAGCTCCAGAGGATCCTTCAGCCTTCTCAAAAGAACTGCAGAAAAGAAATTGTAAACCCTTGATAGTGCCTAGGGAGCAATTTAATTCTTGGGGTTTTTCATAACAGTAACTGATTCACCAGGCCTGAGCTGGTTATTAATTTCAGGTATTTGCTGGGGAAAAAAAACCCTTTCATTTTTGATATAATCCAATTAGAGTGAAGATTATTACTGCAGGCTTCCGACAGAGTGCTGATTGCCAATCAAGGTTTCTAGGTCACCTTTTCCTATTAGTCTGAGGCATTTGGTGTGCTTCAGATTGAGAACTCCTTCAAACCTTTGTTCAGATTTTTTCCTCTCTTGCTTTGAGTTGGACGTACATCAGTTCAAGGTAATCACGTCATTCTAAGAAATAAGAGCTGCAGTATTTTCAAGTCACTAACAATACATGAGCATTAGCATAGTCCTCCTTCTAAATAACCCACAAAACACAACAGTAAGAACAGACAAACATTAAATACTCCTATTTCTCCTCCTCCTTCAGGAGAGTCATTGAGTTCTTACATTTTTTCCTTGCACCTAGTATGTAATGAACACATTGCAAGAAAAATGAGCAGCTTACTAGCAAATTGGAATGAAAAAAAGATATTACCTGTTTCTTGAGATGAGTCACTCCAAAGAGAAGACAGAGCACATGGGAATGCACAGACTGGTCTTTGGACACTTATATTGGGCAGAAAGTGACAAAAACAGAGTAATAAAACCCAGTGATGACAGGAAATGACCCAGAAATATGATTCTTAGCCTTGCTGGACTAAGAGTTGGTAATGGAATGTGTCATTGTGTTGCAGACTATGTAATCCTAAATGAGTATTTGCATTTATAGTATCTGAAATGCTGTTATCAGTTGCCTACCACCATGAGGCAATATTGTGTATAAGTGCCACGCGCACGACTTCTGACAGCTATTTAAAGTGCTGGTTTCTACAGAAAAGCAAGATTTCTATGCCTCTGAACCATTTTCTTCATTTCCACTGATGTGTATCTCTTTACAGATAATTGTGTGTATAGCAACAATTATAATTCTTTCTCTTTTCCCTAAGTTACAAATATCCTAAAATCTTCACTTGGTAATTTAGCTAGAGATTCTACTCGAGCATTTGAGTTTTAGGCCATGGGAATAATCTTTAAGGAGGACTAAGTGCCTGCCTGAGATGATACTGTTTCATTGTACTGATAAAAAACAGCAGTGTTCATGGTCAGAATTACAATTTTCACTGAGAACCAGGAGTAAGAGGTTAGGAGCAGAGCGCCTGTTCTTTCCTTACGGCCGTTCCAGTGGATCTTGCTGTTTTACCATCTCCTCCTTTGCAGAAATACGTTCTGACCAAATATGTCTTCGTACCCAAGCAGTGTGGTGGGACTGACTGTTCTTCCTTTCTTGTAGCAATGTGCCTAGTGTTGGGAGTTTGGCCGACCAAGACTATCTGCAGATGAACACTCCCCAGATGAACACCCCAGTGACGCTCAACAGCACCGCTCCAGCCAGCAACAGCGGGGCGGGAGTTCTGCCGTCACCAGCAACTCCCCGCTTCTCTGTCCCTACCCCCCGCACTCCCAGGACCCCAAGGACTCCCAGAGGTGGGGGTACTGCGAGCGGGCAAGGGTCTGTAAAATACGACAGCACAGATCAAGGTTCACCCGCTTCTACCCCTTCCACAACGCGGCCGCTCAATTCTGTGGAGCCGGCCACTGTCCAGCCCATCCCAGAAGCCCACAGCCTGTACGTCACCCTGATCCTTTCCGACTCCGTGCTGAACATCTTCAAGGACCGTAACTTCGACAGCTGCTGCATATGCGCCTGTAACATGAATATTAAAGGAGCTGATGTTGGCCTCTACATCCCAGATTCATCCAACGAGGATCAGTACCGCTGCACCTGTGGCTTCAGCGCCATCATGAACCGCAAGCTAGGCTACAACTCGGGGCTCTTCATCGAGGATGAGCTGGATATTTTCGGCAAGACCTCGGACATCGGCCAAGCGGCAGAACGACGACTGATGATCTGTCAAAGCAACTTGATCTCTCAGATGGGAGAGGGAGCCAGAAGGAGCCAGGAACCTCCCATGAGCCTCCTCCTCCTCCTCCAGAATCAGCACACGCAGCCCTTCACGTCTCTGAGCTGCTTGGACTACATGTCCTCCAACAACCGCCAGGCGCTGCCCTGTATGAACTGGAGCTACGACCGGCTGCAGGCGGAGAGCAGCGACTCCTGGGTGGAATGTTTCAATGCCCTGGAGCAGGGCCGGCAGTACGTGGACAACCCCACCGGCGGGAAGGTGGATGAAGCTCTTGTAAGAAGTGCCACTGTTCATTCCTGGCCTCACAGCAATGGTAAGGCTCCCAGCCAGTTCACTTCTTTGGCTTTGAATTGTTTTGGGGCCTCCCTATGTTTTTTTGACTCTTGCCAATTGTGAGCCACTGACTCTTTTATGTGGGGAATGACAGGCTTAAAAATAGTCTAGAAAGATGGTCCTTTTCTGAAACGATATCTGCAGTACCATTAATCCTATTGTCCTTAGACTTTGGGGTCTAAATTGTAAGAGTTGGTGAAAGGTCACAAATTTGAAGCAGAGGGGCAAAACAAATGCAAATATTGTGGGGAAGACAGAATGATGTCCCCTTCATTTCAGAGAAGGGTATAAGGAGTCAGCAGAAAAGAAATGCTGTGTATGAAGGTGTCACCAAGAAAAAAAGAGGTAATCTTATAATCAAATATTACCTGATTATATGCTGAAGATGCTCTGCCTTCTTCGAAACTAAGCTGGCCAACAGTAACATTGAAAGGTATGTGAAAAGGGCTATGAGGACAGCTTTATTTCTGCAGCATTTTCATTAAATCCCCTATGAAAAGCTATTAAGCTAATTAGAGTTGTACAAATTTTATGGGCGTTGTGAAGAAACAATAAACCAGAAGAATCTGTTGCCACCTCTTGCTGTCCTCGCTGCAAATGATGCTCCTTTGTCGTTCGCAGTGCTGGATATCAGCATGCTCTCCTCCCAGGACGTGGTGCGCATGCTGCTGTCGCTGCAGCCCTTTCTGCAGGATGCCATCCAGAAGAAGCGGACTGGAAGGACCTGGGAGAACATCCAGCACGTGCAGGGACCACTCACCTGGCAGCAGTTCCATAAGATGGCAGGACGAGGAACCTATGGTACGTACATCTGGTGTAGGGCAACGGTTCAAGTGAAAGCAGAGTGCTCTAGGAATGTGCGTGTTCTTCTGGAGAGAGGAACACCCGGGCTCTTGATACGGCTCTGGGTGGGGTGCCTCTTCCCATGGCTTTGAAGCACTTCTAGTGGAGGTGTCACCTGTACAGATTGCTGAATATTTAGAGTGCAGAATTGCTGGGTGAGGATCAAGCTCCTTGTGGGCATGGTGCTCTGGCTGGTACTGAGCTGGCTGCTGGATAAGCAGCACGAGCAGAGGAGGCTGTCACAGTTGTACCCCATCCCCGTGGGAGGGAGGGGCTTTCAGAGCAGGACCAGTGTATTGCAATTGGGCAAGCTCTCCATTGATTGGTTTGCTTGGTCTAGGGCTCCCCATAGTCCTAAAGAGCAGTTTCCATTTCAGTGTCTCCTGGCTGTAGGTGATGCTGCTGGGAAATGCAGATTACAGAACAGATTCTGCATGTGCACAGGTGAAAAATAATGCCTAGTATTTAAATATGTTTTTCTCACCTGCAGTTTCTTTCAAGTCATAACCAATGCAGCCTTGCTGAGGTTGTCTACAATTCCATTATGCTTTGCTTGATTTTTATCTCTCTATTGGTATTATATATATTTTTTTGCTTTCCTTTGGGACTGGGACAACTTGTGGTAACTCCAGTTCCTCTCTAAGCTCTTGTATTTCAGAATGAGTAACTTCTAATAATTTTTCCAGCATTATGAAACTTGTAAGAGTTAGGATTTGTCAATTGCTACCAGAGAATAAACACCAAATTACCATGTAGTACATAGCAGAGCTTTTGATACATATTCAGTAGTTTTTACTGAACATTGGCTTTTTTCATAAGGTTGGATTACGTTCTGCAGAAAATTCTGGGTATATTTGCACTGTAAATTTTAAGCAGTATTGTTTCTGATGAGCACAGTGCCTGGGAGATACCCTGTTGAACTGGATGCTTTTCCTCAGCTGTGGCAGGCAGTGCTCTGCTCTGGAGCACTCTCAGTGCAGAGGAGCTGGAGGCAGTTTCTGGAATTAAAATAACTTTGCTTAGTATTACATAGCAAGAAAGAAGTTTGTGTAAGCACTTTACTTAGTAGTTTTGCACAACCAGGTGGAGGTAGATGAAGAACTGTCAGATCAGGTTTTCAGTATTTGTGTTATTACTGCAGATGGATTAGAAGCTCATGGGATGTGGTTATGATAAAGTAAACAATGCAGTTAAACCTTGGGAAGGGCCATACACCTATTTACAGGATACTGAAAGATGGTTTATTGTAGCTTCCTAAGAAAGTTTACATGGTGCTTAGATCAGCTCCCTTTGGCTGACTGAACTTTGATTTTGTGACATTTCTTAAGTACAGCATAAATCATCTTTATTAAACATGTTTTTTTTCCCCAAGGAAAAAAGGCCTGGGGGAGAACATGGTTTATCAGGCAAGATACAGCCTCGCTGTGTTTCCACTCTGTGGCCAAACTTCCAGGATACTCAGCACAGCCAGGGATTAGTGATTTCCAATATTCCTATAACAGAACCTCTTCTGGAACATAAAGAACCCACTCTAGTTAAACCAGTTATTTATCTTCTTTTTCTTTTTTTTTCTTTCTTCTTTGAAGGCTCTGAGGAATCTCCTGAGCCTCTTCCAATCCCGACTCTACTAGTGGGTTACGACAAGGACTTCCTGACAATCTCTCCGTTCTCCTTGCCATTCTGGGAGAGGCTGTTGCTGGACCCATATGGGGGCCATCGGGATGTCGCCTATATCGTGGTGTGTCCGGAAAATGAGGCCTTGCTCGACGGAGCCAAAACTTTCTTCAGGGACTTGAGTGCTGTATACGAGGTTGGAAAGAGGAACTGCACTTGAACTATTGTTGCTTGTGTCATTTCTGCTCTACTGCATGTTCACTGGGAGAAATCCTGGTTTTTAAAGTGACTGTCACTTGAATACGGAATATAAGGAGTTCTTTCACTGAGGACTTTGTGCACTCTCAGTGTCTCAAAATGCTCTTTACTTGAGCTGTTCTGTGGCTCTGTGCGCCGGGGTATTTGTTGCCATCTGCGCTTTCCAGCGCCTGTTCTCTTCATTTACAGAGGATTTGGCACTCATGTTTATATTGGAGTTGCAACCTAATGCACAAAGGCCCAACCAAGCCTAAAGAGCAAAGGAGGAGATTAATGAAACCATTGCTTGCTTGTAATTGCTAAGCTGGAGATAAAACCAGTTCCTTGTTTCTGAATAAGTAAGATTACTTCAGAGTCTTACTTTTGCTGGAAAGGCAATTCAAGTCAGCAGATAAACGTAGCCTTCTGTGTTTATATTAAGAAGCCACCAGATGTGTGCCGGTAATAAAGGGTTTGCTCTACAAACCAGCCTGCATCACTGACTCAGGTGCTTGGCATCCAGTTACAAGCATTTCTGTTTTCCTCACCAGATGTGTAGACTTGGCCAGCACAAACCAATCTGCAAAGTATTGCGTGATGGGATCATGCGGGTGGGAAAGACCATGGCACAGAAGCTGACGGACGAGCTGGTGAGCGAGTGGTTCACCCAGCCCTGGGGCACGGAGGAGCGCGACAATCATTCCAGACTCAAACTCTACGCGCAGGTTTGCCGACATCACCTAGGTAAGTCTGCAGGGCTGGTCTCTGCAGCTATCCCAGAGGGTGTTTGCAGTCAGTGGTGGCTTTTTCTTAAGGCACCATTATGGCCTGTTTGAAAATAAAAAGAGGTATTACAAGGGTTTATCTTAATTGCTTAATCTTAAATTTCCTTACTTTAGAAAGTTTTGTTATTGTTTATCAGTCTGGTGATCATGACAGAGATTCAAAAGCCAATTCTTGCCTTGATAGACAAGTCACTTTGGTGTAAAATGCCTTTGTGTATCAGAGTTGTTCCACACAAGACTGAATGTATAAAATGCTCTGGTTTATATGCTACTGATACCTATTACCACACCAGCATGACAGAACGGTGTGCTCGGTGCCTTCAGACATAGTCCTGGTGGCCCTGGATCCAACTAACATTACTCTCAGATCTCATCCAGGGAGAGAAGTGTTTGGTCCATTCCAAAGTGGCAACCAGAGGCAATGTAACACATGCTCTGTGTTTGACTGAGAAATGGGATCTGAGCACAAGACACAGATCCCCCAAAACCTCACTGGCACGGTGCTGGGCAGCCCCGCAGGCAGGGACTGTGGAACACCAGCCATGCAGGGGCAGCATTGGAAACTTTCCCAGCTGGTGATTTACCACCTCTGAGAAAAAAAAAAAATAACTGTATTCATTCATTACTTTAAAATGATTGCTTGGTTCTGATACTGAGGTGCAGAAATAACTATATTAAAGTTTGCCATTATATAGCTCTGGTAAAAAAGACCTTTAGATTTTCAGTCTGATAGAAATAACCTGGAGTCGATGACAAAGCTGAACGCTATGTAAAGCTGTTATCACAACACCATCTAGCCAGAGATAATGACATGTCAGTGCCAGTTTTACTTCATAAAGCTCCATAAAGTCAGTCCTGTTTTTAAAGACATTAGATTCGTATCAGTTACAACTGAAATACTGAAGAATGGATTCCAAAGTAAATATTTATGATGGAGATTACATTCACTTAGCATTTGTATACTTAGAGATCTGACACTGTCAGTGATCTCCTTTCCTCTTTATATGCTGTTTCAGCACCTTACTTAGCCACTCTGCAGCTTGACAGCAGCCTGTTGCTACCACCCAAGTACCAAACGCCAGCGCCAGCAAGCCAGACACCAACAGCACCTGGGAACACCGGACCTGTACCCTCAAATTCAACGTGTCTCTCCGCTGCTGGGACAGCACCAACAGGCAACTCCTTTACCTCCACACCCAGTGGTGGGACCAGTAGCCTTCCAGCAGGAAGCAGCTCATCCTCTGGATCCTCTGTGCCACAGCTGTCAGCATCTTCTGCAACACCCAGCGTTAGCCAGATGGCCACTACCTCCACTCCAGGGTTTAGTGGGAACATTGGTTCAGGGCAGAACACCAGCACTGGGGGAAACGCAGCAGACCGCTCACAGGGAAGCACAGGTCCTGGAGGAGATGCAGAGTCGGGTCATACCTTACCACAGCAGCAACAGGAAGGGCAGGAAGGGTAAGTTACTGAAGTGCTCAAATGACTCAGAAGTATTTCTAACTCAGTGTGCTGTTCTGGTTTCATACAGCTCCTCACCACAAAGCCTTATGCAGACCCTTGAAAAGAGAGGACCCTCTGACATTCCCAGTGTTACTGACCAGTTGTTAATGGAGCAGGGCCTGTTTTTATTTGCTTGTAGTAGTCACTGATAAAGGGTAGTTGAAAAAAACAAAACTTCCCCTATGTCAAGAAGCAAGACTTGATTCAACTGCATGGGAATGGGCATGTAGTTCCACGTGAGGTGCCTTAGGAGGCCCTGCCTGGCCTACACTGCAGAGTGACAAAACTGGAAGGTGTCTTAGGTTCTCTGCCATCATGTCCTGGTTTGAGTGAGAACAGAGCTAATTCTTCTCAGTGATGTCACTTTTCAGCTCAGTTCTTCTAACTAACTGCACTGTCTGAAGTCAGCAGCATCTTGTCACAGACTGTGACACACACCTAGCTGGGTCTCACGTGTGTCAGGTACAGGGGGCATCTCATATGGCTCAGAATGCCTTTTATGTGGGCAACTCCATCCCATTTTCAGTATTAACAGAGACAAAATGCAAGCCATGGCTTTATTTCTTTCCCATTTGCTTGCAGTGCAAGTGGTGTTTTGCAGGCAGGTAAGTGATGAGGTCAGGAACAGGATTTTATTGCTGAGACTTGAAAAGAAATTTTAGTGGCACAACTTTTTTAAAGAGTTTATTGTAAATTGTCACCCATCAGACACACAAATCAGAACAAGAGTTTTCTAGCATCTTCTGTAAGCAATTTCCTGAGCAAGCATGTTTTTCATTACTCTCCCAGTAATGCATATTGGGGAGAGCTGCTCTGTGCTGGGGAGCTCCTGTGTCTTGCACGAGAAGCCCCCGCCCTCGGCAGTCGGGGTTATCCCTGAGCCATCTGTTCACTGGATTGGCTGCAGCTCCCTGCCAGCGCCGAGTAGCTTTATCACTTGCAGATGTTGGGCCTCCTGATCCTGGCTGAGGTGTGGAGCAGCAGTTCACCAAGGAAAAATGTGCAGTTGCTCCTTGATTACCCGTGGAACCTCTTCTGTAACTGAACAGAGGACTTCAATCTCCTTGAATATTACTTGGGCACTGTTCCTCAGCTCTCAGTGCCTGCTCTTGTCCTAACACCTTCCCAAAGAAAACCCTCAATAGCAAAAGCCAGGCATGAGCATGCAGGGAAAGAGAACTCGGGGAGGTAAGAGCAGCCAACTTTGCTGCATTCTGATTGCATCAGATGAGATTGTGTTGGACTTTAAGGTCCCTTTAGTGCGTTATCAGTACTGGGTATTCTGTGTGGAGAACTGCTGGCAGTAGAACTCATCCCTCCTCCTCCACTGCTCTCATGGTTTTTAGCTTTGCCTCTGAACATAAGAATCTCTTAGCACTCCTCATTTTCCTCCTCTGCTTCAGCCCTGCACCTTTCTCTATAAAACCAGTAATTCCCAATTGTAACTGGCCTTGGAATGTAATGCCTCGTGTGTCTCCAGTGTTGCAGAGAGGGAGAGAATAGGGATTCCCACCGAGCCGGAGTCCGCGGACAGCAATGCCTACCCGCCCGCCGTGGTCATCTACATGGTGGATCCTTTCACCTACACTGCAGATGAGGAGTCTGCCTCAACCAACTTCTGGCTGTTAAGTTTGATGAGATGCTACACAGAGATGTTGGATAACTTGCCTGAGAATATGAGGAATTCTTTCATTCTCCAGGTAATTCCTCTGCACCTTCACACTGCAAACACATTCCATCACAGCAGGTTTTTGATACGCTTGTGATTCCAGAAAATACAAAATGAAACATCATATAAAAACTTCAGGTAACTTTTAGAGATTATTTTGTTGACAGTACAAGTCTATATTTTTTTTTAAAAGTTTACTTTTGTTTTGATGAGGAAATTCAAGGCAGCCACAGCACCCTCGCATCAAATCCATTATGTGGTTCAGGGAATCCTCTGTGCTAGATGCCTCCTGAAGAGGGATTTCTGTTATTTGAGTTGCAGCTTGGGTTGCCACTGCTAAAAATGTCCAGTTGCTCCTTTGATTACTTTGCTTTTTATATTCTCTTGATTTATGCTGGTTAATCCAAAAGTAGTATGTGAAACCAGACATTAACTGCATAATTTAACTATTGTATTATTATTATCTGCTGCTTAAAAATAATTTACCGTGTAACTTGGCATATAATAATAGTTAGTTACTGTGGAATTACTTAAGAATTGAATTTGTGTAGCCAGAAGCAGAGCTTGGCCTGTTGCCCAGGCTGCCTGCATTTTGCCAGGCCTCTTCTTTCCCAGTGGCCCAGTCAAAATAACTGGGGGGGTGGAGAATGGGAGCCCAGAGATTACGAGCTGTGCTTGTACATGTGCAGCACATGCAAGGAGCAGCATGTGAATATTTCTGTTTACATTATTCATGAGAGCTCAATTAGGCTTAAAAGTATGCTAATTTAATGTATTTTTTTTTAAATAGTTGGAAGTTATTCCAGTGTCTCAATCAGGACATGGAGAATGTTTGTTATTTTGGTAATCTTGACCTCATTGGTCCTGAAATGACAGGGAAAACTGTCAGCAGAGTATTTGAGTACTGGGGATGAACTGAAAAGCAGTTTAAAAACTTTGTGTTGTGGTGACTACAGGCAGTTTAACTGATTCAGCCCTGAAGAGAGTAAAAATAAAATAACCCTTGATATCACAGTGACTGAAATACAAGGACATGTAAACTGTACACTGATGTTGTATCTTAGTCTGTATAAGACACCTGATGGGCTCACCAACCCTTCCCAAGGACTGTTTACTTTCTGGGCACTTATCTTTTGTTTCTCAGAATATGTGCATTTTGCCAGTTTAACTCAAAATAGTAGACAATTCATCTAAGTAAAGGGTAACATGGTGTAGTTACTAGCAGAATATTCTCACAGCTGGACCACAGTATGCACAAATATACAGTGATTACAAAATTAATCAACTCTAAATGTTTACAGATTTATTATAGTTCATACATAGAATGGAAAAGCCCCAGCTTCTGAAATTCTTCAGTGAAGAACTTGTCTTTTAAAAACAACAGTTGCCTTTAGTAAGTAGAAGATGCTACCAAGAACCATGGAGTAGTAAAGGTTTTGTGATAATTTTAAGTTTTATTACTACTGGAAATATTTGTTAAAAGAATCTGCTTTAGTCTCACAGCATTAGATACAACATCAGTATCATCAACAGTGTGTATGTGTATATATATATATATATATATGTATAAAATCAGTATATCAACATGTTTCTGCTCCAAAGATCTCACTGTGCAAAAGAAAAGATGTTTGCACAGTCACATGTAGAA
>JANHGL010000477.1:0-32276 GCA_024611195.1 Ceyx melanurus
ACGTGGCATTTGACCTCGTTTGTGTCTTAATTTCACCATTTGGAGATCACCTTTAAACATTTCATTAAAATTGTCACACAACCTATATCGGATTGTGACACCTGGGAATACTTTATTGTAATCTTTCAGTACTTAAAGGAAGATTGCAAGAAAGATGGGGACAGTCTTTTTTAGAAGGGCCTGTTGCAACAGGACAATCAGTAATGGTTTTCAACTAAAAGAGGGAAGATGTCTACTGCATAGGAAATAGTGCGAATCAACATTAGCTCTCTTGATGTGTTGTGTCTAATCTGAGTTTGCTTGATTGTAAAGTGAAGCCCATACATGATTTAGAAATGGATTTAGAAAGCCAGCTTGCAGATCTTGTATTTGGATTGATCAATGCAGGTGGTTAAATGAACTACTCTAGTTTCATCTCTATGACCCTCCCTCTGCCATTTCCTATACTGGAACCTATTTTTCAGGCCTCTCATCACCCTTCTTTTTGTCTTTCCAACTCCCATGAACTACCTTCCATCCCTTTGCAGTGCCTGGTCAGTTAGTAGTCTAGAAGGCAAAAAGCTATAGCACTATAGCATTTATGCTGCTCTTCACTTCTAAGAAAAACATTTGCTACATTGGAACCAAAAAAGCACATCAGTGTCTTTCAATTAACTAACCCTATTAGAACTGTCTTAGATGAAGGATGATGCCTTTTCTAACACTTTTGACTTAACATTTTAAAAGTAAATGTCAATTTGTGAGTGGTGGCAGAGGGACAGTGATGATATGTATCACATACATTTTACATTTCATTTTTTTCTCAAGTATCTAAACTCCCGCTTGTTTCTCTTTGAAATCAGGGTTAAACCTTTCATTCAAATTATGAAAATATGTACCTTGTAATCTGTTTTATAGCTGTAAGTGCTCCCTAGAAGTTAATGATCCCTAAATACAGTTTTAGTAGACATAATTGAAGACATCTCTTGTACTGTAACATAAGAAGTAGTAGGAGTAAGAGACAAACTCCAGTGTGGAAAGGAAGAACTACCACATTAAGGATGCAGAACTCTTTTAATTTGTCTGTTTGGCAATAATTTTATTCTGACTCAGTTATGTCAAATGACTCACTGTCTAAACTAGAAGAACAATCCTAAATTAGAATTATACTCCCTATAATTGTTTTAATGCAATAAAATTTGCAGAGCTTTTGCTTGAGTCTTTTGAGCCTGAGGTGCAATTTCGCCATTGGCTTATGCCTGTCAGTTATGCTGCCTTTGAGACCAGTGGTCCTGCTCCATCCTCAGCCACATTCCTAGTAATTCACATGAGTCTGTTCTAGCAATCATGCAGCCATGGGCTGAAAAAATGGTGTAATTGATCCAACTATTACTGAGAACACATTTTTGTCCTCTGTCTGATCAGTAAAATGATTTAATTGCAACATGACATACTTCCTACACCTGACACAGGGAAAAAAGGGACACAGGCAGAACCATCCTTTTTTGATACAGATACAATTGAAAATCAACCTCCACTGAATGTTAACTCCACCTGCAGTCCCTCCATTGGATTAACTGTAACCTTTTAATATATGTGTGTATATATATATATATATGTATAATGTATATATCTGTGTATGTATATTTTAGTCTCCTGATACAATATTTTTGGATTATAAAACAGATTTTCCACAGATTTATAATGATCTATAGTAGGTGGATTCCATGATTTTTTTTCTTTCAGAAAACCAAAATTAATTCTTATGCCCAGCCTTAGACTATTCTTCATCCAAATTTTCTGAATTTTTATTGGAAACAAAATATTTCAGAACATGTGAACCATTTTCCTGAAAGATGAGATATCTGTTAGACCTCACAGAAGTTAAAGAACTAAGGAATGGTAGTACAAGCCCCTCAGGATTCCTTTCCAAAGGAACTCCTCTAATGGATATGTGACTGAAATAAAAGACTGAAATAAACATCTTAAGACACTGAATTGTTTCTCACTTGCAGGTAAAGATTATTGTGCATAGGGAACTCATTTTGGGGTCAGCAAATTGAAATTGTGAATTTAAGTTCAAGAATAGCAAAAAAAAATTGTTTGTAAAAAAGGCTGATACAAATAACTCCTGCATTTATTTGTAACTCAAATGTATCTAGAGCTTTAAATTTAATAAATATTTATTTCCATTTTTTTCTCTGTGTTTATGATAATAAACAACTATGAAATATTGTAATAGATTGTGGGATGGAAGATTTAGATTTCTCTTTCATCTAGCACTGTTATTATTATGAATTACTTTCTTACACCTTTTAATCTCAGTTGAAAGCTCTGTCAACGCTATTTTTCTTGCAGCTTTGTAATTTTTAAATTATGCTTCTTTGTTTAGTCAGGTTTTGGTTGGGTTTTTGTTTTTTTGTTTTTGTTGTTATTGTTTTGGGTTTTTTTTCCCTGCAACTGAGTACTATTATATTTTTTCCATTTGCTGACAGTCACTTCTTCAGCTAATGTGGATTGGCTTTAGTCCATTGGTAGAAAGGACCCAAGTTAATTTACATGACCTTAGAAACTGCCTCAAATATTAGAAAATAAATACTGTGTATGTACAGAGCTAAAGGAACAACAGAGTAGAGGCATGCTGTTTTCTGCACAAAAATGCATCAATATTTAAACTGTGGCCTTTCAGTATTTTTTAATTCTGCAAAAGATATTGAATATACAATTCTCAGAAATAGGCTGTCCCAATGAAAATAGAGTTTTCAGTATTTTCACTGAAAATGCTATAAATCAAACAGAAAGATAACTGAAAAACAGCTCTTCTTCTTATCATGTTCTGTCCAATGGGATGTTTCCAAGTAGAACATTTAAAGTGAAAAGTGAAGAAATGACAGACTTTTAAGCTACGTAGTACTAGAAAAGATTATATTTATTTGGCTATTAAAAAGCTGTCAATATTATTTTTAATACTTTCCTAGACAAATGAAGGACACCCAGTTTATTTCATGTAGACACTACATTAGCTATTGTAGAAGTGAGGTAGACAAATCAAGAATAGTCGCTAATAAGAATAGCCACAGCTTTGCAATAAAGCAAACTACAGTGATACTTCTTACTTCATTTTCTTGTTTCTGTTAGGTTTTTTTTCACCCTGCCTTTTACCCTGATTTTTATCATGAAAGTGCTATTACTTATACATTTTTTTTGTCTACATAACCATTTACCTTATCTGAATTTGACCTATAAAGGAAAAAATTACAGTTATTTTCTGTGTTGGAAAAAGAAGCTTTACAAATTCTAGTAAAGCAGTATTTTATTCTAGTAACCTAATACACACAGAAGTATATTTTTTAGACCAAGTAACTTTTCTGACACTGCTGTGTGAGGAAAAACACAAATTTAACTTATAAGGTGACTTTGGATTGAGCTAAGTAACACATTTCTTAGCTACACGGTTTATAAGCAGCTCAGCATTGACCAGCTGGTTAAAAACATAACACTTCATGTTTTCCAGGTGCTTCAGTACAAATAGAGCTTCATGTTGCATAATATGGCACATAAAACGACTTTTCAGTTGTTTCTATATTCCTTGTAAGAAAGATCACTGACTGCATGTACTAACAGGGCAAAGATACCCGTCATGTTGCCCCTCTAGGTTCTACTGTTTCTTGTAGCAATAGTCTCCATTTTCTCTTTTGAAGGAATCACCTTGAGGCTGCATTTTGTTTGTTGGGATTTTTTTGTTCTTACAGAGAAAAATAGTGATACCACTCTGACTGACAAAGAATGGTACTGCAGTAAACGTCAGCTAACCTGGATGCACTTTTTTTTTTTTATTTACTTCAGTAATGTCATAACCATCCTTTTATATGGAATGTAAACCATGATGGATTTCTTTCCCAACCTTAAAAAAAAGCATTCTTCTTTTGATATAAAAACATCTTAATGCTTTTGTGTGCCCCTCAGGCTGTGCAACACACTTTAAATTTACTGAAAAAACATACACTGCTCAGCACAAAACCCTCTACTTTTAGCTATATTCTACATATAGAAAAGCAAAATAAAACAGCATAAAAATCTGGCATTTCATTTTGGTTCATTTTTCTTACTTAGCTTCAGCAACATTTTGTAGAATGTAAGATATGAATCATCTAGCAAAAATAAATGCAGAAAACCTGATTCCATATCATCCCTTATTAACTTTTCCACTTGCCTCACAGAAATTGTTTCTGTCAATACTTTAATTTTAACTGTGCTGAGTAAGATTTTTAAAATTTTTTTTTTTGGCATCATGGTAACTGCATCTGGGATTTGGTCTACAAATTTTATGCTCTGTAGTTTCTTTCATATGAATTAAGTTCCTGGGTCATGATAAAAATCCTAAATATTTCAGGTTTTGTGTTTCTAAGCTAACCATGTTGAGCTATTCTGGTACTCATGAACTTTAAGGCAAAAGTGTGAAGAGAACAAACATGCTGCCATATAATTCCTTCAGGGTTTGCTTTTGAGACTAACACAGAAGGACCTATTTGTTTCTAGTAATGTAGAGGGGGAAAAAAAACCCAAACAACAACAAACGGAGGTCCTGTTTTGGTTTTTATTATTTTGTATGAAATGTATCTCAATACTGAGAATAACATCTGATCATTAAAAACATTGACACTCATGTACATCAGACTTGCCTTTTAATCACAGTGAGACTGTTTGGATACAGAGAAGAAAGGCAGAGAACAGAAGAAGGGCATAAACCATGTAAACAGATTTTTCATGAAACTTGGCTGACAGACCTGCAAGCAAGGAACGGTACAACCTCTCCCTTACCAAGGAATCAGAGAAAGCAGAGATTTTGCGTTTAGAAGACTTCAGCCAGGACAGAAGCAGTGTGTGGATGCCTGATAGGCACTGACACTTGCAGTCACTTGGCTGGTGCTTCCAGTGAAGGTGAGAAGCAGTACTTTTATTTTCTTGTGTTTGCATTTCAAGTGGGATGGGTAAAGTAGGATACGGGAAAAGCACTTGGTGTTGGGGAAACATTAAAACACAGCCTCTACCCTCTAGGGCCATGTGAAGGTGTTCTCAAATGAAAATAAAAGCAATACAGTTGCCATATACTTTCATTTGACTTCTTAAATTCATATATTCCTCAGAAGGTGCGAGCTTCAGTGAGACTGGAGATTCTTGGTCTTCAGAACTCAACATATCTGCTGGATATTAGTACCAGATCAGTTAACATTGTTAGTCGGCCTAACATTTACACTCAGCACTGCAATGAGAAGGCTTTTCTTGGGGGGGCTGCAAGAAATATAGCTGTCTTTCAGGGCTTTGTTTTATCTGCCTCTAAACCAACATTTTCAGTCTGTCTTTACTTTTACAAAGGAATTAAGGCTTAAAGAGCTAATGTATTTGTTTTATATTAAAAATAAATTTTGAGATGATCTGGAAATAAAATCCATATATACAGGCATTGTCATCTTTGTCTTTCAACTAAGAAGATGCCTGTATTTCACACTGGAGACTTTACTGAGATACCAGATTAGTCCTAAGAAGCTAGCCTATGTCATACTTGAAAGACCATGCTGTCCTTTCATTCAGAGATAGTTCAGGTATCTGAGCATTGAAAAATCCTCTGACTTCTCTCTGATATGGGCTGTTGCTTACAAACCCTTCCCTCCTCACACCAAGTTTTGACACCTAAGGTCACTTGAATTTTTGTACAAGTTTAGACAAGGGCACATCTTCTTTGAGGAGTAAACTTTCAGGACACTGGAAGTTTATTTGTTTTTAAAGATTGAATGGCTGTTTTTGTTCCCTTCCTATTCTCAAGAGTTCAAAACAACTCTGATTTCTAGTTGACATTCTATGACTATTCTTGAGATGTGATCTTTGTTGCACATCATCTATAATTATATCAGCTAATACAGTAGGTGCAGGTATATATCTTTCATTAAAGAGAGTTATCTTTCAAGTATTCCTTTATTAGTTGTACATTTGTTCTGAAATAAGTCACAGATACTTAAGCACTGAGTTACATGACCAGAGACTGGAATTCTTCAGAGACCCTTCTTAGAGCAATTAATATTATTTTTTATTTATTAAATACACACAAACCAAACAAACAAAAACCAAACACAAAAACAAAACACAAAACTTGGAGAAAGGCTTGAGTTGATTAAAGTCAAGAGAGTTATAGTCAAAGGGTATCTGTGCCTGTTCTAGTAGATGACTTCACTGATCTATCTTACTATTAATTTTCACACCGTTTGGTTGCACTACTAAAGGTGACAAGAACAGTACTCATTATGGAAATGATCTGTATGCTGTTCAGTAACTTATTTTTCCCATTAAATTTTGATGAGAACAACATAGGATCACAAAATCAGAGAAAATTTATGTTCTTGAATTTTTAATTTCATGACATGAATGAATTAATCTACAAAAGATTAATAGCCTGGAAGAAACATAGGCCAAAGTTAAAATTATGCATAATCACTGTTATGTTGTGTTGTTAGATGAACTGATGCAATGTACGTGAAGGACTACTAAACCAAAATGACAGCACACTGAATTAATTGAATTTTTATTGTTTATCTGAGGCAGAATATCATGGTAACAAAATATTAATGTTCTTTATATTCTATTTTACTGTATATGACTGATGCAATTACATAGAAAAATTCATTCTTCTGAAAAAGATCTTCATATGACAGTGGAGGGAAGATGTAGATACTTGCTTAGTACTGGTAACTCAAGTAAAAATATATTTTGAAGTGCACACTCATAAAATGTAATTTATGTTTTGTCTGAATTGAGCATGTTTGTTTTATACTTTGAGTTTGAACTTGACTGGTGCTGAGCAATTGAGTATTTCACTCAGGGTGGTAGGATCAGAATCTGAACAGCAGGATTTTCAGAATTAAGCTGTTCATGAGCAAGCACCCTATGACTGACATTTTAAAAAAAAAAAAGTAAAATGTGAAATTTGAAAGCAGGGGCTTGACCCTCCTGATCCCTCAGCTTTATACTGAATATGACATACATGGGCTGGAATCCCTCGTTGGTCACTTTGAGGTGATCTGTCCTGTCTGCTCCTCCCTGCAGGTGCTGCCTTTCACTTTCTGCACCCCCCCCAATGTGGCACACAAGATCCTTGGTCTGCACACCAACCCTTGGTACTCTAAACATGGGGTGTTGTCACTGCCAGGAGAAGACACTGCCTCTGAGAACAGACTGCTGACTGTAGACAGTGCAGTGAGTGAGAAGAACTGAGCTGAAAAGTAAAATCACTGAACACAGTTAGTTCTCACTCAAAGCAGGAGAACCTATATCCTACCTTTAACATAAACTGGGTGTTTGTTTTAACTACTGCAATATTGTACTCTTTGTGCTCCTTATTATTGCTGTGCTCTTACAGCATGCATAGATAAATAGACAGCTTCACAAATAAGATCTTTTTCTCATAGACAATTAACCCCTTATTAAAAAAATAAGTTCCTTTCATTTATTCTTCTGGCCAAGAGTTAAGTGAAAGCTACTTCTTTTATATTTAGAATGTGAAGGAGAGCATAAATTTTATTTTCAGTTTTCCTCCACTCCACTGCAGTATGTTACACACAAGAGAGATAGGAACATAGAAGAAATAAATCTAAAAACCCCATTTAAAAAAAAAACAACAAAAACCACAAACCAAACCAAAACAAAATAAAACAACAACAAAAAAACCCAAAAGAACAAAACGAAAAATACAATTGCATGAGCTAGTGATTGCAACATTACCAATGAAAATTCAAGTTATGAAATAACAAGACATTGTCATTTTCAGAAATAATGTAATCCCTTACAATAGATAATAATTGCCAGATATGACAATGAAACAGAAGTTGTCCCCATCAAAGGGGTTACAACAGGTCCTGAAAATGTACATCCTTCTTTTTTATGAGATTACTAAAATGCTGTATAAACTTCATTCATCATCTGACTGTTATATTTGAATTATTGACACGATATTCCAGCTAACAAAAATTCTGCATTAGGACAGATAAGAGCAACAGAGCTTTTTAAATAGATGAGACCAGTTACTAGCCTTGGATGTATTAACACAATTTGATTCTGATTTGCCAATACAATTAGCGTGTGATGCATTCTCCCTATGGGGTGAGAGCAGTCATATTCTACATTATGCTCACAGGAGAGTAAAAAAACCAATTACCTTTGCTTCAAGGACACTAAGCAAAGCAGAGTGCCACTATGCACAATTGAATGGAAGCATAACCATTATCTTCAGAGTGTGCAAGTTTAATCAGTACTTGTATAGATGAAATTTCACGTTTCTAACAGATATTCTTCCTCTCATATCTTTGAACCACATTTGGTTTTCCATTTCTAGCAATTAAGGAAATGCAGAGGTTGGCTTTTCTGTTATCTGCCCACACTTGTTATCAAACACAGAATTTCTTAATTAGTTGATTATTCAGATGGCTTGTCAAGATTAGCTTTGTCATTCAAACACCGAAAACATTCCTATTTTTGAGAATTAGAACACATGCAAAAGGTTTGCCAGGAATGCAAATGCAGAAGTTGGCACAATAATATCCTAAATTATGTTCAAAGAGAGAAAAGCTTGAAAAGAGTTCATATGACTGATATTTAAAAATACAACTGGATAATAACTATTTTTTCCTTTATTCAGTTTTTCATTTAATAGTTATTGAATCAAGATGCCCATAAAGGCACTCTTCTGTTCTTGGTAATGCTGTCTCTAGAGCTGCTTGATTAAGCTTTGACCAGATTTGAGACAGTGCTCAGCCATTTCTGACCATGTATTGTGAGGCATCAAATCAGTCAACAGGAGAGCAACTTGCAGTCTCTGTGACAAGCAGCTGTAAAAGTAATACTGCAAGCTGTCAGCATCAGACAAATCTTACCAAGACAATTTTATTCCAGTAATTAATTGATATAAAAACATTTTTTTAAAGTCTAAAAAGTAATTTTTATATAAAACTGTTATTTTAAAGATTTCTGTGAGAACTGAACAACAGCTGTACAACTGAATATTTGACATGTATGTCAATGAAAGCTCCACAGTTGAAAGAAATTTAAAAATATCTTCCCATCACCAAAAATTTCTTTGAACTTGTATATACTAGGAGAGATAAGGCAGGGTAAATGATTCCATGCTGTAACTATATCCAAGACAGAAACAGCATATTGTGCAGCAGGCAAATAATGTAGTTCCAGGTGAAAAAGGCATCTTAATCCATCATACCATGAAGCCTGCAGAAAAAAATAGTGGGATACAGGCCCACTCATTTTATTACAGAGCAATCTCCTCTACTGTTAACTTAAAAGCAGTAAAAAGCAGTGAAAAACTTAGATATCTTTTGAAATGAACTTTTTCCATAAACTTTTATCTTGAAATATATGGATGTAAGAATTAGTCTTAATGGTACTTTATAACACAACCTATGAACAAAATGTCTTTTTAGTTGGTTTTATGCACAAAGTAAAAACAGTTCCAGAATGCTGAAAATCAAGATAACCTTTATATTCACTCCTTACAGTCATGACAGTTTCAGTCAGATTAACATAGGCTTAGAAGGGTTTTTTCTTTATGTTTGTAAAATTTCAAGTTCTAAACAGCATTATCACAAACTTAAACACTGCAAAGAGCACAAATTGAAACTCGTAATCATTGTCAGTATGTAGTTTAAAATTAAATTGCCCAAACCATGGAAATTTTTATGTTGTTTCTGCAAGTATTAATTTCAAATATGGGGTTTTTGTAGCTTATGGTTATCAGAACATATGTGCTACTTAAAGGAAGCACTGTTTATAGATAATACAGAACACTAACAGCTTGCTAAAACAATTTTTTCAGTCAGACTTGTTCTTTGTTAGTTCCTAAGGACAGTGTTGAAGTATGAAAAAATAATACTTTTTCAATGATGAGGAATCTTTACTGATTACAATGGCCCAGAGAAGGAAAAGGAATTTCCTACTCAAGAGATATTTTCATTTTCTCTTGCATTGACAGTGTTGTTTTTATTGTTTTATTTGGTACTTTCTGGTTTTACAGTGTACATTTTATGTCTGAACTTTGTTTTCCAGACTCTTGATATGTATGTTATGTCAAAGTAGTTACAGCTCATCAGGATATTCCAGAAGAATGTGTAAAATTTCTGCCTTGGGTGTCTTAAAACAGACGGCTACAAGTCAGCTGTGATGTAAATAAGTATATGGCTGCTGGACTTAGGGAGCCAAAGATATATCATGATAGGTGGAAATCTTTTTTTTGTGTTCAGTCAGTCGAACAAATTGCATTGTCACAGTGGTTGCAGGTGGTTCCTGAACAGCTTTCATTTTGTTTTGATTTTCTTTGTTAATAGAGCTATTCCAGAGTTTTCCAGTTATATTTACCATTGTTATGAAGGGCTAAAATTTCTCTTACTTTGGACAAGCTCTTCTATAGTTATTTTAATTTAAATTATTAGTGGAATGCATTTTATGACATGACCAGCTTCACCGTGACAATTTTGTCTTAACTGACTGGATTTCCCCTGCTCTTTAGTATGTCTGATAAAATGTTGAAAATATGCATAAGCACAGTTATAAAAAAAATAGAAATAGAACATTTATTAAGGGTAACTCTCTACAGTAAACAGATATTGTAAGCTTTTCTGAGCTTGAATACCTTCACTGTAAACACAAAGGATATGAATGGATGGAGAAGAATTCTGTCTTCTGGTGTTCAAGCTGCAAATGAACTGTCATTATTTTAGCAACATCTAAAATGCTTCTATGTGAGTAGAGGCCACTGTTGGTTTCAATTCACTATATTTCAATATATATATTACAGTAAATACATTAAGATTCCCAAGGATTTCCAATCTGTTAAATTTTGGTTGTAAATCAGATCTTCAAGGGGTAACCTACCTTCATAATAACCTAAAACTTCATGTCAGGCTTCTGTTTAGAGAGCCCATGTACAGTAAACAGAGATGTTCTGGGTTGGATGGGAGCAAGGGTCATCAAACAGCATTTCACAGGATAAACGGGATGCCAGTGGAGGACAAGAAAGTGCCAATTTAATTCACACACTTTTCTCACTGATCACTTATTAAATAATTCGAAGATTTTCCCATATATGTCAGTTTTATAACATCAGATTCAGATTAAGCTTTGGGCATTTCAGTATAGATTACATTGGCTGTCTTCAGATAAACAGTCTAAGTAGTTATTCTGTGGTCTTGAGTTACAACTGTTATTTGAATCACCACCACTATCAAAAAGCCCTCTTACAATACTTAAGTGTGGTAAGAACATTTTGTACTTCATTGAGCGCGGCCAGTATGTCTGACTGATAGTGCCAATGATATGTCTGAGACTCACTCAACTGGGACAACTAAGTCAATGCAAACTTGTAACTGAGTCTGAAGACCAAACTAAAGTTTATATTTACACTGTACTATAGGTATGATCTGGCATACAGGAGCATTACCTGCTTTTTGGTGTATATAAGGTAATAGTTCAAACATACTTGAAGACATTTCATATTAGGCTTAACTCCTGTCCATCCATTCTGAAGAGAACAGGAGATCTTGATCAAAGGGAATTTGAGGTTTTACAGCTGGAAGAGGTAATTTATTTTTTTTTTTTTCATTTCTTACATGAAACAATATGGGAAAAATACCCAAAACTTCCTAAGCAGCGCAGGCTGAAACCATAATTAAATGTTTAATGATAATCAAGTCAGCAAGCTTTTGTGGTAGATCTGAAACTAAGAATCACACTGGTCCAGAGATAAGATCCTCTGTGAAGAATATGTGAAATTTACTGCCAGCAGCTGAAACAAAGGTCCACTGATAGTCCATCTTATCGAATTATTGAAATATTGACATTGTCAAATAAGAGAGAACCCTCAGTGACTTGAGGAAGAGTAATCAGTCACTCTTCTGACTATAAGAAGCCATGACACTGTCTTTTAGACAACAATAGGTACCCTAACATGTGCTATTTGCTTCAACTCTCTGGAGGTTATCCATGTCACACAGCTACAGATAGTCAGAAAGCCCACATCTGAAATGTCTTCCTTTGGTATTTACACATTCTCAAAGTCAAACTTCTGCAGAAAGAAAAATCAGAGACAGCTCATACAATATATCTTCTAACACTGCTGTCCTTTTTCTCCATCTGCTATTGGGTGCTCTAGAAATGACCTATCCTGGCACATTTGGATCAACTGTGTGACCCTGTGGGCTTATTGCTGTCTGACTTCTGGTGAGTGCCTACTCCCTTGGTCAAAAAGAACAGGGAACTGGCTGGAACCGTTTCAGCAGATCTATGTTGGTCTTCAGGGGTTTAATCCTGCAACTTGGAGACGCTATCCTAGGAATACCATGATGGGATTAACTGCTAACCAAGGATGGTGATGTTAGTGACACAGACAGGGGAAGAAGAGATAGGAAGGATTTCAAATGCAGATAAAGATTTCTCTTTTTTAAAAAATTTGACATAGTTAGTGAAGGAAGTGAATTTAGTGCCAGAAGTGTTAGCAAATCACCTGCAAATTTTCCTTTGGTTCATAAGAACAACTATTAATTAAGAGGAGTTTAACTTACGTGCTGGAAGACGAGTATAATTCCCACTTACCTGATTTATTGTGAGCTTTGCTTTATATTTGTATATTTGTTGCCAGACAGCACTGACTTCTAAAGAACAGAATAAGAAAATCCATCCAGTAATGATACAACCCTTTCTTACTTCAGGGTAGATTTAGTTGATATTTGTGAAGTTTCTTGTGTTGGAATTGAAAAGACAAGTTCTCTCTTTGGTAAATGCTTTAAAATTCCTTTTTTTTTTTCCCCAGTGTACGAGAATTCACAAGTTTGCGCTTATCTCTTTAAATTTGCTTTTTAACAAAATAATTGTTCTGCACACCAGCTCTCTACAGAGTATTCGTGTACTCTGCCTGTAATTGTAGCTTAGTGCTGATATTTAGAATGTACTTAATCAGTGTCTCCTTTTCCCTTCCCCTCTTTCCCCTTCCCTTGTCTTCCTCCTTGTGATGGAAAGTTTGATAACAAATGTGAAAGTATGGTATTATCTGCCTATGACAATGAAGTCTGCTTATATTACTCATCTTTTCCTGTCCTCTAAAGAAGGTCACAGAATAAGCAGAAATATAATCTGCAAGTAATCTTTAAGTATGGTAGAAGGTACGGTTATAAATGTGCTGTGTACCTTACTTCTTGAAAGTCTTTTTATAGCATTAATAGCTTTGTTAGTTTTATGGATAAAAGTAACAGTAGTCTCATTATACTGATGAGGGAAAAAAAAATTTCTATCAAGTAGTAAAATGAACATTCCCTAACAGACACATGGTAAATCTAATGATAAATTCCAGTCTTCTCATATTCTAATATAAGTGCTTCATACACTTGCCTTCTGCATTCATTTTGGTTAAACAAAACCATAATACTTCATTGTCAAATAGAGTTTTTATTACAGGTTTTATTTGAGAATGATAATTAGCTTTAATGTAAATCACTGTCTCTGAGACAAATGTTAATGTCCTACAAGGGCTTAGTTTTCCATTTGTATTAAAATATACGCCAAACTGATACAAATAAAAATTAATAATTTTCCCTATCCAGTAACATTTTAGCCAATGTGCCTAGGAAAATGATGTATAAGTATTGTGTCTTGGTAAGAAGCCAGTGATTAAAACAATGGATTTTGAATCTGAAGGAGTTAATTTACACTTTAGCCCTTTCCTCATTAGAAAATGGTAGAGAAATTTCCAGTAATTTACTTTGATACATAAATCTTTAATAGTTTCCTTCATTTCCTAAATCTACAGTGTTGCAGTGTCTTAAGTGGTAAGTTCAGCTGATGAGCCCATCACTAGGAAGCTCTTTTAATTCAGAGTTATGTTCAAAAGGTTCTAAGTACAGAAGTTCTTTGAAATTTTAAAAATACATGTCATTTACATACCCTACTGCCTATTCAAAGCACTGTGTAGGCATTATGACATAAGCATTCTCTGTCCCAGAATCAGCAACAGGAAAATGTTATGCACATTTTACAGAAGCAAAAACTTGATGCAGAGGGTGAAAAAAGCTTAGCCAAGAAACCGGTAGATGCAATTAGGAAGGAGGCACAGATAATTTCAACTTTTAATTCACTTCTCCAAATTGTACCGCTTTTCAGGATGCTGCTCCTTGAGGGGGTCTATATAACTATGAGATTGTTCTTTTCACCATGTTGAAAGAAAAACAAAAACCAGAAGGATGAGAAACACAGCTGCAATTAGCTGTAAAGAAACAGGGCTTTGTAAATCTCTGATAATCAGGGGATTGTCAACACTGATTCCTTACTATCTGAAGGAGCTATTATTAAAAAAAAAAAATCTCTCCACACTGTCCCTAGATATAGCTATTTTTTAAAGAAAAACTAAGAAAGTATTAAATTCTTCAAACATTGAAGAACACTGTTGTCTGTGTACACTTGCAACCCAGAAAGCCAATCGTATCCTGGCTGCATCAAGAGAAGTGTGGTCAGCAGGTTGAGGGAAGTGATTCTCCACCTCTACTCCACTCTGGTGAGACTCCACCTGGAGCACTGCGTCCAGTTCTGGAGCCCCTAGTACAGGAATGATATGGATGTTTTGGAACATGTTCAAAGAAGGGTCATGAAGATGATCAGAGGGTAGAAGTACCTATCTTATTAGGACAGACTGAGAGAGTTTGGGTTGTTCAGTTTGGAGAAGGCTCTGGGGAGACCTTACTGTGGCCTTCCAGTATCTTAAAGGGGCTACAAGAAAGCTGGGGAGGGACTTTTTAGGTTGTTGGGCAGTGATAAGACTAGAGGAAATGGATTAAAACTAGAGATGGGTTGATTCAGATTAGTCATTAGGAAAAATTTATTCACCATGAAGGTGGTGAGACACTGGCACAGGTTGCCCAGAGAGATGGTAGAAGCCCCATCCTTGGAAGTTTTTAAGGCCAAGCTGGGTGCGGCTCTGAGCAACCTGATCTAGTCAGAGATGTCCCTGCCATGGCAGTGGTGTTGGAACTAGATGATCTTTAAGGTCCCTTCCAACCCTGACAGTTCTATAATTCTATGATTCTATGAACTTAGTCTAATTACAATTCATTAGTTTGTTGTTGAGAGAGGGATGATTTTAAAATGCAGTTCTCCCTTTATTATTTCTTACAAAATATGGAAAGACATTAGTTAATTTTTCAGTTCATATTATCAAATGAAAACATAGCTTTTCCAAATGATCTATAAAACTGGGTATAATCTGAATACCAGTGCCTTAGCAGTTTGACTGCAGTGAAGGAAATGAGTTTCTTGGCATGAAAGTATTTGATAATAGTTGTAGAAGACACTTTGCATAAACTATTGTAGAGGAATAGGCTTTTATTAGTTTATTATTGAAATAAGGCAAATTAATGGAAGTTTATAAATACTTTCTATGCAAGTCCATTCTGTAATTTTGATTAAAAGGAAGTGTAAGGACTAACTATTGTTTGTTACTGTTTTTCTTTCATTTTGTCCCAAATGTTAGTTCAATATATCTACAATCACAATAGTAGATTAAAACTGTGTACCAGAGCATTGGCCCATGAACAATCCTTTCCAAGTAAATAAATAAAAAGTACTGTGAATATTTTCACTTCAGGAAGATACTCTTCAATGTGGTTCTTTTTGTGCTGTCAGACCTGGATAAAATAGTTATGACTCAATACTGCTGTTCTAGTGAGTTGTTTTTTTTTCATTTTACATGATCCTACACTACTAGCTCTAGATGACCCCAATTGAGCTGGGAAATTGGACAGTATGTCCTCCAGAGGTCCCTTCCAACCTCAACTGTTCTCTGATTATTTTCCTAGTGTTTAGAGAAGTACCATCTGGAACCACCAAGAGCCAAGCTAATGCTATTATAAGGTTAAGTGGGCTGAAATAATCTCTTTCTTACTCATGACCTAATTCCTATCAACAATAAGTGGTTCTTCCCTCACAATGAGGCATTTTCCCTAAGAATTTTTATAATCAGAACTCTGGGAAGTGACAAATTTGTAGTATCCTTTCATGTTCTTTAAGATAAATGTAAATTCATGTAAGTTTTTGTGATTTATGATAATGCAATTAATACAGTTTCTGTAATAGAGAGGTCCTGCTAAAGACCTGAAATCACAAAGGCACTTAGAGCTTTATCTTGATTTCAGTAACAGTGGAGCCTGAAAGGTCTGTGACTCCAGGTCAGATTTTTTGGGGAGAAGGTAGAGTACATCCTCCACTAGTGCACACTTCTCAGCTAAATAAACAAATATTTTTGTTTTCTTATATGATATTTTTAGCTGAAACAGAGAACTGGGAATGGGCTTTGAAGACAGAGATGATAACTGAGATCTAAATACGACATCAGTTATTCTGGGTTTTCCCTGAAGTGATTCAACTGAATTGAATTAAGTTAAAACTGATTTATCATTTTGTTACAAAAGGAAGAATTGAGCTCATTGTTTTCTAAAAGGTCCATCTGATGTACAGTATTTCACAAACCTCATTGTGCATAATAAAATTTCCATTTTCTTGCTTCATTTGTTATGAAATAAGTCAAGTTCTTTCTGAGACATTGCAGCTATTTTTTATAGTTGAAGAAAAATTTCCGTAGTTTTTAAAATAATTTCCTTTTACATTTTGAATTACTTTTTAACAAAGCAGTTAATCACTATGCATATTTTCCCTAAAGATGTATACTTTGTAGTCTAAATTCTATAACCTGTTCATTTTAAACTAATGGATTTCAAGTTAAATAGCTGGGGCCAACTAATGCAAAAAATTGAGATTGGTGGCCTTTGCTCAGTAGTAATAACTCAGAAATCACAAGTGAAGTCCCAGCTCTGTATTTTACATGTGCCTGTGTGCAGATTAGTTGGAGAGGAGATTTGAAACTGCATTTTTAGTGTGTCATGAGAAAGTGAAAGCTCAGTCACACAGTTTTGAAATGTGTGGAAGGAAGGACTAAGCCATGAACTAAATATTTCTGCAGGAAATTATTATGTAATTGCATGGAATGAGGAAGAAGAATTACAGGAAATGTAATGAATGTTAAAGGAAAAAACACGTAAAAAGGCATAAAAATTGTATTTCCCTAATGCTGTTTGCCATCAGTATCTTTGCTAGATTACTACCCATTCAGATCTCCCTTTCTGCTACTAATATAACTTCAGCCCCCCATTTTGATGAGAACTTCTTTACCATGAGGGTGACGGAACAGGCTGCCGAAAGAGGTTGTGGAGTCTCCTTCTCTAGAGACTTTCAAAACCCATCTGGATCTGTTCCTGTGCGACATGCCCTTGGTGATCCTGCTTTTGGCAGGGGGGTTGGACTTGATGTTCTCTAGAGGTCTGGTTTTCAGTAAAGTATTTCACACAGTCTCACACAGCATCCTCACATCTAAACTGAGGAAGTGTGGTCTGGATGATTGAGAAGTGAGGTGGGTTGTGAACTCGCTGAAGGAAAGAAGCCAGAGAGTTCTGGTCAATGGGACAGAGTCCAGTTAGAGTCCTGTATCTAGTCAAGAGGCGGTACTGGGACCAGTGCTATTCAATATATTTATCATCGACCTGGATGAAAGCACAGAGTGCACTGTCAGCAAGTTCGCAGATGACACCAAAATGGGAGTAGTGGCTGACACACCAGCAGGCTGTGCTTCCATTCAGTGAGACCTGACAGGCTGGAGAGTTGGGTGGGGAGAAATTTAATTAAATATAACAAGGGCAAGTGTAGAGTCTTGTATCTGGGTAAGAACAACCCCAAGTACCAGTATAGGTTGGGGACTGACCTGCTGGAGAGGAACGTAGGGAAAAGGGACCTGGGGGTCCTGATGGACAGCAGGATAACCATGAGCCAGCAATGTGCCTTTGTGGCCAAGAAGGTCAGTGACATCCTAGGGTGTATTAGAAGAGGTGGACAGGAGGATGGAGCCAGGCTCTTCTCAGTGTCATCCAATTACAGGAACAAGGGGAAACAGTTGCAAGCTGGAACAGAGGACGTTCCACATAAATATGAGAAAAATCTTTTTCACAGTAAGGGTGACAGACACTGGAACAGACTGCCCAGGGAGGTTGTGGAGTCTCTTTCTCAAGAGACATTCAAAACCCACCTGGGCACATTCCTGTGTGACTTAATCTAGGTGATCCTGCTCAGTCAGGGGGACTGGACTAAATTATTTTTCATGGCGCCTTCCAACCCCTAACATTCTCTGATTCTCACAAAATGATCCTGCTTTGCAGTCATATTTTTTCCTTGATCATTTTCATCAAACTTTCAAATTCCTGTGAAATAATAAAATTTTGTATTATGTCTCTTCTCTACAGTATTTCTCACTACCTCATTTTTCTTCCTTTGTAAATCTCATTTGAGCATAAAAATTACAATATATTGCTTATCTGTGATAAAACACTAAAATAATGTTGAATAATGGTTTATTTTGTTTGTTTGTTTGCTTTAAAAGAAATATATATGCCCAGAGCTGTAATTTAGGGATACAAAGTCCTGTTTTTCACTTCTGTCATGTCATAGGATACCGTGGAATTTAACTGTTCCAGCAAATAATAATTCCTCAATATCCAGCTACTTAAATGATTAAATCAGTTCTTAAATTCCCTACCTTGCCTTAGTGCTGACTTAATTATTATGAAGCTTACTACTTGAAACATTTGCTTTTTTAAATATAAAGCATTCTGAAAGTGGAATTAGTGATATCTTCCTGACCATTATAAAGGGATTACTCACATGAGATATGCCTCTTTTGAGGATGACAATGCTAAACTTAGCCTTTGACCCTAGCTACTGAACCATACTGTCTGCAGTTGTGTTGCTACTGAAGACAGCTTTACAGATACATTTCTTATCCCTCTCATTCCATAGTCCACTGTAATATGATTTAAGTCTGATTTTCTGGTTTTCTTTCTCTTTCTAAATTACTTGCATAGTAGGTGCTGGAGCATTTCACATAGCAGTAAACATTACCTTGTGCAGCTTCTGCAGTTATGAGCCCAGGTGACATTATTGCCTCTCACATGTCCCACAAATTGGGAGGTTATCATTTAATTAACCCTGATAATGTCAAAAGGAAATGCATAAATGTCAAGCTATTTCCAACATTTTTTTAAATGGGTGAGCCTAGAAGAACTAGTAATAGCTCATACGAAGGTGGTACATGCGGAGAAAAAAAGTAAAATAAATAGAAATAACCACCAAAACCTTTTTAGTGCAGGGTTTTACTGTTTTGTTTTGGGTTTTTTTAGCATAAGCAATCATAAAAAGACATATTTTATTCAACAATGCAGTTGCTGAAGACTTGATAAATGTGAATACTGAAAAAAGAAGCCATAAAAAATGTCTGCTTAGGATTTGGTCTTGTAGGAATAACTTAAATTTATATTTACCTATTTTTATTTACTGAGTCAGTCCTGCATGTATTTCTTTTTGGTGCTGAATAGCTCCAATAGGTCATTTGCAGAATGTTATAATGCACTATTTGAATGCAGTTGGTGTGACCTAAATCTATTATGAGGGTTAGATAACATAATTTGTATTAAAAATGTTTGAAACCAGAAATTTCTTAACATATATAAAACTCTCCTCATATAGGTGTGATATCCTGGTTTGTGAACCAGGTCATTATACCTATATATTAAATTCCACACCACAGACAGTATGCAGCATCAATAAGTGTTTTACCATCTAGTCATTAATAAGGGTGATAAAGATTGCATCAACACCACAATATTACTAAATTTTTCTATAATAAATCTATTTAAAATGTTACCTTAAATGTCCTAAATTATCTTTTCAATAAATGAAATAATAGTATATATGGAAATACTGCCTTATTCTCCACAGGATTAATATTTTTTTTAAATATTCCTATTAAGAGGACTTAGGTGCATTGGTAAGATTTTTAATATTCACAAGGAATTTTTTAAAACAGTTATCAAAATTAAATAGTCATCTCTGCACTAAGGACAGTAAATATAAACACAGTGGTAATCTAATTTTTCTCCTCTAAGACAGACAAAAAAACCCCAAAAGAAATCCATTATGGAATGGATTTTCCCTGCCCAAGGCAAGCTGAAAAATCTTAATGCCCTACAAAATTAACATTGTCTGAGAATTTTTTATTCCCTTTGTACTCAGCAGCTCTAAGTGATATGATATCTGCTGTGGGACAGAGAAACTAGCCCTTCTTTTCTTACAGACGGTTTACTCTGAACAGATTTTGATGAAAGATGATTTTTTCCCCTGTGTAAGAATAAACAATACAAGAAGCTTCAGCATAAGGGTTCTCAGTAGCCAACAGCTCTCTCTGATTTCATCCCATTTCGATTTCACCAAGACTTTTGAAAAGAGGCCAATGTGAACCCAAGTGAATACAAATTTTTTTTATTATCATTTTGGTAAGTGGTCTCTGTGTGATGGTAGTTCCTTTGAAATATTCATTTGGAATGAAAAGTCATGTTAAAATGTCTATATATTATTACCAGTTAATTAGGAAGGCTAAAAATAACCAGCTGAACATTTGATCATTCCACATTTCATTTTCTATTTGAGCATGTTGTTAGCAAATCTGATTAAAAAGTTTCCACTGCTGGATTTCTACATAGCATTTTTCACATATATTCCTGTGAAGATTAGTTTCATGAATGCTGTAAGCAAAACTCCCAATATATAGAGTAAAATTAATATTGCACTTATAATTGAAACATAATGAACATGAAATTGCACGATATGATGTTAATCTACCTGGAGTCTAGAAACATGTCACATATAATAAACATCTGATTAAAACAGATTATCATCATCAGCATATTCTGTAAGAGGTACAGTCAAACAAATTAGAAACAAATTTTAAAAACCCAACCTGAAGACCAAAAGATTCAGAAGGATGATGAAATAGTGTATTTGAATAATAAAAGGTGGAAACCAGGAAAATAAACAAAAAATATCCTCCTCTCATTCAGTTTCAGCACTTTAATGTAAAAGCATAATAATGTGTTAGTAACAAGTTATTTGTGAGTGGTACACTGAGGAATTTTTTTCAATACCCTGTACTAAATTCAGTATTTTTTTCTTTAAACTGCAGAAGTTAAGCCTTGTGTACCTTATGAGTTTCAAACTCTTCATTTAGAGTATGAATATCCTCTCCTCACTTCAAAATATTATGGTAATGTTCTTACCTTGCACCATTTCTATTCATTCACAGCAATAATTGTTTACTGAGATGTCATTCATACAATGCATTAATTTTTTGAAAGTATCATTTTTTATCTTGTTGCCTAAAAATTTCCCAAGTAAATCTAAAGAAGTGGAAAATAATGCTGTTTCTGTGTGCTTTTGCAGTCCTTCTTTTGAAGAACACATATTGTAATCCTGAATATATTTCAGGCACAAGCCTGCTTTGTAGCATTGCTCTGAGCTCAAAGAGGAATAAATATTAACTTTACACGTGAGCACCAGACCAAAACGTAGTTCTATTTTCACTTTCCTTATCTTGGTTCCTAACTCTAACAAATAAACCTAATGTTCACAGTGATGACTACATCTGTGCTCAAGTATCAGTTTAATTTGTATGTTCATTGTATCTGCCAGAGCAAAAGAGGTTAGAAGTTCAGCCTACATTCTGTTACCTGAAAAATATGAAAGCCAATGTTCTCACATATGTGCCTAATTTAGGCACCAACCAGTATGATTCCTGCAAATGCTGACACTGGTTCATTTCAAAAGAAGAAGCAAATGTTCAGGACCAGTAAAGATAATGCCACTGTGTTTACATCTGGCCTATATGGTGGGGTTTTGTTTGTTTAACTTTATAAAGTCTTGCCTTTGTACAGCATATGTGGACCTGTTGATGCTTTATGTGATTAATGAAAAAGATCAGTCCTTGGAAAAGCAGTTTTCAAGAGATCGCCTCTGTGCTTGTAAGGTTATCATTCTTTCTGCACTTACTGTAATTAAATCAAAATATATAACTTTCTTCATCTGTCAAATCTATATTTGAAAAAAAAGACCTTATTTCCAAATGATTAAATAAATATAAAAAAAACCAACAAAGAAGCAAAAAAACCCAACAACAAAACATTACAAGCTTTATTGTTATATGTAAAATTATTTTATACTTTTTGGGTTTTGTGGGAAAATATAGCAGGTTCTCTAATTATCTATAGCTTTTAATAACAAATCAGAAGACAGAAAGCTAAGATTTTAAGCTGGAGGTCTAAAAGCTGCAGTAAGCTTTTATAATTACTCATAAGTGTCATAAGGCAAAGGTTGTTTCACAATATAATGTAAACTTAGTTGTCTTATTCTACATAGAACCCACTGATTTTTATATACTACGGCCTTATTATTTTGGTCTTTATTTGAACTGGGGTAAATATTACCCATCTTTTGTAAGACTATTACATATATAAAAATAAATGCTATGCTTTCCAGTTCAAGAGACAATACAATTGAGATACACCCATAAAATTTTCTACATCTTTTAAATACTCCTTCATATTTATGACTGTAATGTCATTATGAAATAAAGAACAAAAAGCATATGCTAAGAAACATGTTTAAAATCTTCACTTGCAAGATGTGCAGGACATCTTGAAATATTACCGCACCTATTTTAGTATGGGTAGTCTAATGATTCTGAAGGGATATATAAAAATTAGATACTAAATATGGGAAAAATGGATCATTAAATCTGAAATAGTTTTACTATTAGTTTACAAGGAAAATCTGGCTCTGTGATTTCATTGCTGGCAGAGTTATAATGAGCTGGATAGGGAGAGAGTCCAAATAGGACTGAGTCCAAGTAGAAATTAAGATGTTATGAAGTAAGCAATAAACTTGCACATATTTTTCCTGGCTACGTATATATATAAAATTTATTGTCTATTGATTTGTTGCAGTACTATGTGAGTAAACACCTCTTCCTTACTTTATGGCTACTGTAGAATTCAAGTAAAATTTGAAATATAGTACCTCATTCAATTTCAGTACTTGATTTTACAGTATGAAAAAAGGGAGTCATCAGATGCTCAAGGGGTATGCTGGGGTGAATATGGCAGGAGCTGTTCTGCTGCATCCAGAACTACAAATTGCAGCTGGTTTAAAGGGCCAGGAGCTTGGACATGAAGGAGTATGAAGAGAAATATTCTTACACCTTCTAGTTTTGCCCTTACCACTGCAAGACTGGATGAAGAAGAACTTTAAGGGAGTTATAAAGTCCAACATTTTTTTTCAAGCCTATGTGAAAATTATAATTCTTTTCCTCTGTTTTTAATTCTTGAGGAGGAGGTTTTTGCTTTTGAATCTAGCCTATGATGTAATTCAAGATATTATTTTCTTCCTTGTAGGTCATAGCACTAGGAAGCTCAGGCCAGCCCTAAGTTATTCAGAAAGATTTAATCTTTAAGTTAAGAGCAGAATCAAACCTGAGGAATGTTCACTGAAAACTGCAGCAACGTAGCTGCTCTTACTGGCAAAACTACCAAAGATTTGCAAATAAGCAAATACAATGGCAAAGGACCTAAAGTTTAACAAGTGCCCAACAGTTTAACTAATGCTTCATTGCTTGGATGTTAGAAACCACTATCATGCCAAAAAAAAGCCTAGAGAAGAAACAGAAGCCAACATTATGGCTTGCTTACTCTTGACAGCAAAAACTGTTATTATTAACTGATACAACAATCACAAGACAGAAGGAGTTTAGATTTTAAAGATATGAGAGAATTCTTTCATCTCCAGCTACCTAGTAATCTACTTGCTCTTAATTCTCCTTGCAAAATAACCTCTAAACTTAATACTTAGGAGACTTAGGGAGAGAAAGAGTAGTACAGTAAACAAAAAGCAGCATGAAGCAGGTGTGGGAACAAATATGGGAGTAAATTTCACAAAGAAACAGAATAGTTGAGGTTGGAAGGTGCCTATGGAAATCAATTAAGGCAGATTGCATGGGGCCATGCCCAATCAGATGCTAAATACCTCCAAGCATAGAGACTTCGTAACTTTTCTGGGCAATCTGCTCCAGTTTTTGGATACCGCCCTCAATATTTATGTATGTATGTATTTATGTATTTATTTATTTCCCCTTATATTTAAGTAGAATGCCTTGCATTTCATTTTGTGCCCATTGCCTCTTTTCCTGTTAAGGGACACCACTGTGAAGAGTCTAGTTCTACCTTCTTTACTCTTTCCCATCAGGTATTCAAACACATTGATAGATTCTTCTGAGCCTCCTCTTTTGCAGGCTGAATAGTCCTAGCTCTCTGTCTTTTCCTCTTGTGATTCTCCAGTCACTTCATCTTTGTGGCCCTTCACTGGACTCTGGTGTTATAGATGAGTATGTTTAACAAGGTTGTAATTTAACAGCAATTCAAAACTAATGAATAGTTTGAGATAAATCAAAAGGTTGAATTTTAGCAGTAATTAATCATTAACCAACTTAAAGAACGTCAAGTGATTTGGTAAAATAAGTGGTAATCAAATAGAGGCTTGATTACATATTTGAGAATGACAAGATTGACACTAACTTATTACAGGATATCCTAAATCAAAATATGTATCTATGCTAAAACCTACAACATAAAGTACACAGAGAGAGACAGAAATACAACATACCCACGCTCATAAAGGTAAATGTGTATAGTTAAACTCATAGTTAGTGAGATGTATAGAAGTGACCGGTCTATGGCTAAAATTTCCCTCTTCAAGTTTGAAGCAAATATCATGATGCATCAGAATCACAGAATCACAGAATTTAGGGATTGGAAGAGACCTAGATTATCTGCCAGAGCAGGATCACCATGACTAAGTCACCCAGGAACTCATCCAGGAAGGTTTGGAATGTCTTCAGAGAAGGAGACTCCACAACCTCCCTGGGCAGCCCCTGCCAGGCTCAGTGAGCACCCTCACTGGGAAAAAGTTTTTCCTTGTGTTGACCCTAAACCTATGGTGATCCAACTTGCTCCCATTGCCTCTTGCCCTGTCACTGGATGACATTGAGAAGAGCTGGCTCCATTCTCCCTACATTCACCTTTAACATATTGATAGACATTGATGAGGTCCCCCCTCAGTCTCCCCTTCCTCAGGATAAAGAGTGCAAGCTCTCTCAGCCTCTCCTCATAAGGGAGATGCTCCACTCCATCATCTTGGTGGCCCTGTGCTGGACTCTCTCCAGCAGTTCTCTTTCTTGAACTGGGGTGCCCCAAACTGGACACAGTATTCCAGGTGGGGCCTCACCAGTGCAGAGTAGAGGGGGAGAAAATTCTTGAAGAGGTTATGTGGAGAGTTTTCTCACAGAAAAAGGTAATGATTTACTGTCAGTGAACAACTCATGTTGATAAGACTAATGAGCAACTATGAAGGAGCTGTGAGAGTCTGTCCTTGTAGCTAATCCTGAAGAGGCCTTGAAGTACTGATACAAGATACCTGTCTTTCTCCCTCGGAATGTAGAAAATAGAACTTTGTCCACTTGCAAAACTTTGCCTGAGAAACTGCTAGCTTCACACAGGGCCGGGGCGGGGGGATGATAACTGCTATTTCTGTAGCTCTTGATGTTTGACCAATAGTAAAGATGTAAACACGTTTTACTTTTAGAATCACTATAAATGTAGAAGGGTTTGTTTACTTTTGGAAACACTGTAATTATAGAATGGTTGTGAATAAAGATGAAGGATGCATGATACAATCACATTGATTGGAGTTGTTACTTCGGGGTCCAGCCAATACTCTGGCTGAAGGGGGCACGACTTAGCCATATTGGCTTAATTCGTAGCTCCGCTTAGGAGAACGATGTACTCATATTGAGTCGAGTTGTTCATCCAGCAGCGCTCTTTCCAACAAGGTTAATTTGCCCAGGCCTTCTGTCAACTTTGCCAGCAGACAGTCCTGAGAGGTGTCCCAGCTCAGGGGAAATGCTGGTCATAGCCCACTGCAATCCAGTAGAGCTCAAAGAAGACTGAGATACTATATGTAAGGTCCAAGATCATTTACTTCTCTCAGGTACTTTTCCCTTTGGTCCAACTGGGGGGAGTCCTCTCCCCTGAGTTGAACTGAAATGGTTGTACCATCACATTGGTAAGTTTGTGTTTCTCTTGTACTGGGGAGACCATACATAGACTCAAGATGTGTCTCACCAGGGCTGAGCAGAGGGGAAGGATCTCATCCCTTGAGCTGATATCAGTGCTCTGCTATACTGGGTTTGCATAGCAAGGTTTTTTGGTGAGAGGGAGGCTTCAAGGGTGTCTTCTGTGAGAAGGCACCAGAAGCTACCCTTACATTGGACACAGCCAGTTTCAGCCAGCTCTGAAGTGGACTTGCTGCTGACTAAAGTGGAGCTAATGTTGGTGTGGTTAGCAACACTGAGAAAGAAGCCATGAAAGAAGAATCACAGAATGTGGGAGAAATAACCCTAAAGACACCAAGGACCCAATCTGGAGCAGTTATTAAGAACTGCAAGCTGTAAAAAGGACACAGATTGAAGAATTTTCCTAGGACTGTATCCTGTAGGAGGGACCCAAAGTGGAGCAGGAGAAAACTGGGAAGGAGTAGCACAGTTAAAGCTTTATGAACTGACCACAACCCCCTTTCCCCATCCCCCTGCACCACTTGTCAGGGGAAGTAGTACAAAGAGCTAGGAGTGAAGTTGAGCCTATAAAGAAGGAAAGGGTGGGGGGATGGCGTTTTAGTTTTGTGTTATTTCTCAGTATCCTACTCTGTTTTAATTAATTGGTAATAAATTACATTAATTTCTCCAAGTCAGGTCTGTTTTGCCTGTTATAGAAATTGGTGAGTGATGTCTCTGTCCTTATCTTGATTCATGAGTTCTTTCATTTCCTTCTGTATTTATTCCCCTTGTCCTACTGAGAAAGGAGAGTGATAGATCAGCTTGGTGGGTACCTGGAAGACAGCAACAGTCAACCCAACACATCTGCCTAATGCAGCAATTGGCCTTTGCAACAAGGGCATATGGGCAGCTTGTTATCTATCATGACCCTCAGACCACTCTCTCTTGCTAAGGTGATTTCCAGATGGTCATCCCCCAGTGGTCACCCATGCTTCAATTATTCCTTCCCAGGTGCAGGACTTGACATTTGCCTTTGCTGAAGAGGATGAGGTTCTTTTAAGGCCATCTCTCCAGCTTTTCAATACTTGTCTGAGTGGGAACACATCCATCTGGTCTATCATCCACTCTTACTAGTTTTGTATCATCTGCACTCTTGCTGAGGTTGTGCTCTGTCCCATCATATAGGTCATTAATAAAGATGCTAAACATTATGGGCCTCAATATTGGCCTCTAGGGTACTCCACTAGAGATGAGACTCCAGATGTACTTTTTGACATTGATCAGAGTCCTCTGATACCAGCAGTTCAGCCTGTTCACAATTAATCTCCCTTTCCATTTAACTAGACCTTATTTGGTTACTTTGTCCATCAGGATGTTATAGCAATCAATGTCAAAACCCTTACTAAAGTCAAGATAAACAACATCCACTACACTCTCCTCATCCACTAATCACCTCATTATAGGCAGCTGTCAGGCTGGTCATCTTTTGTTATATTTATTAGTAGTAGCAAGCAGCATTTCTCTGAAAGAACCTTTTATATTTGTACATTGTATTTGAAAGAAAAAATCCCCTTTAAAAGAAAAATATGGAACATTAGCAGACCAGCTAAAGGCAAAATGAGCATCAAAAGAGAAGCCAAAGACTTAGAATAAAAAAAAACAAAAACAAAAAGGGATACAAGCAATGCACATAGTTACACAAGAAGCAAAAAGAGACAATGCTGGAAAATTAGGCCAAAGCTATAAATTACTCAGAGCTTGAAAAACAAAGAATGAACAGCCTGAACATGACATACTCTGTGTGGAAGTACTGGTAAAAGTATGAGAAAAACCCAGATCTGATCAAAACAGAAATCAGAGAGTAACTTTGCCAGTGGCATTTTTAATGAACTGAAAGAAGGGAAGATATATCAGAGTTCAGCTAGGCAGAGAAACAAAAAGACATGAAGCGCTTGGATAGAGTTTTGTTTTTGCAGTGGACAAACCGGCAGTTTATAAGGATGTGGAAGGTAAAAAGATCTAATGAATGGTGGTGAAGAAAATTAAAGTAATACAAAGGATTGCATGGCTCTGGGTAATAACAGATAAGAAGGCAGAGGAATTAATAACATTTTAGTTGCAAATAAACTTGATCACATATGTTGTCTTCCAGGACATTGGAAAGACATTGTCTCTGGGGAATGATCTACAGAAATATCTAATATATTTGCTTGGACACTATATTTCAGTTTACTAGCCTTATAATGTTCTAATTCCTGATAATTCTTTCTTCACAATATACACATCACTACTCGCTTGCTATTTTTAAACTAGTACCTTAGACTAGTAGTCCAGTATTGTAAAATATGGTATTATGCTAATGACGTATCAGAAATAATTTCATTTTCTCATATATGACCTAGCAAACAGGTCACATTATTTCAACATGATATTCAAACCAGTATTGAATCCAAACCCCCAATGGCAATGACATCCCCATAACCACTGATGCTGTGGAGCAGGCACTGGGAGAGTCCCAGCCTGGGCCCCACAGCAGATGGGAACTGTGTTCAGGAGCTGGATTCTGGTTTTGAGGTCAGGAACACGCTGATTGGGATCGAAGGCAGAATGGACAGAGCCCTCCTTGGATCCCTAACATTGAAGCAAATGAGTAATAATCCAGAAGAGAACCTGAACTGAGCAAGCAAAGACAAGAGGGAACCTCCTGATCCCTCGGCTTTATACTGAATATGATATATATGGACTGGAATCCCTCGTTGGTCAGTTTGGGGTCCTCTGTCCTCTCTGCTCCTCTCCACAGGTGCAGCCTTTACTTTCTGCACCCCCAGTGTGGTACACAAGATCCAGGAGTGGCCTTGTTCTGCACTCCAGTCCTTGGTACTAACTCTAACCATGGGATGTTATCACTGCCAGCAGCAGACACTGCCTCTGAGAATAGGTTGCTAACTTCAGAGCGTGCAGTAAGTGAGAAGAACTGAGCTGAAAAGTAAAATCACTGAACAGAATTAGTTCTGTTCTCACTTAAACCAGGGCACACAAGTGTTCACACTACTATAGATACCTAGATACCCTTAGAGCAACACTGTTTTTCACCTACTTAATAGTGATGTTCAGCAGGTTCTGACAAAAAGGTATTCTTATAACCAGCTGTCATCAATCTACAATAATTTTTTTTCTGGAAGTACTTTTAGAAAACATGCTTGTCCTTTACTTAGTCTGATGTTGATGCACCCTTTTTCAGTGTGAGAAACACTGGTGAGGAAAAATCTGGGGACAGATAGAGCAGTTTTGAAAAGCCCCTTGGATTCAGTTTGCAGGGTCTCCAGATTTTGTCAATCAGATCCTGGTTAGGATTTAATTCTATTTTACAATCAAAGTCAACAGCAGTAGGCACAACTTTTGAAAGTACTGCATTCCAAAAGCAGATCATCCATGTTATTTTTAAATCACCTCCAGTCATTATTCCACACAAGGTCCTGAATCACTGATGCTTGGAAACACATGAGATTTTGAGTTGTAAGTCCTCTTTTTCTCAGGAAATAGCTGAACTTATCTACTAGCAACTTAAAAATTAGGTAAGGAAAGTTCTTAATTCTTCCAGGGGTTTTTTCTGTCATTTTCCTCTCTTTATAGTGTTCTTACTGAATTCTGATTTCCCACCTAGTGGTTTTACAATAAAGTTTCCTGCAATGTATGTCAGTAAAGGTGAAAGGTTAATCATATTCTTTCTTCCATTTTTTTCAGCCTCTGAGCTCTACTGCTCTCCCCTGGACTATAAAGGAAAATATTGTTAAAATATTCTATACTGACATACCAGATATATTTGACAAAAGAGCTTTTTAGTACATTGCAGATTTTGTGCATAATTCTGACAGAAAAAATAACCTTACTTTATTTAAACTGAATTTAAATTCTGCTCTCAAGAAACATCTTGCCAAAACAACGAAGTACATATATAATCCTATTAGAAAAGCACTTTGCATATACTTAAATTTAGACAGCAAGGTTTTTATATATATATATATATAAAAATTAGCTACATTTTTCTGAGTGATGTTGTTCAGCAGGTGAAAAATAGACAGTTAAAATGAAAAAAAAATTTAAACATAAGAAAGAATAATTATTTCAATTACTATTAATGTACACAGGTTTTATTTCCACTCATTAAATTATGTATTTATTAATAATGGAGAATGTACAGTAACCTGCGTTTCGAGGTCTTTAAAAATTCTTCATTCTTATGGTAACTCCATGCATTAGGGACAAGCAGAAGTAAAAATAAAAGGTCACCATCATTGTTTACAAGCAATTTACTGATATTAAATACTTCACAGGTGAACAGACTCAACTAGTGACTAGTCTGTGACTGTGTGGAAAGAGTTTATGTTGATCAGCATTGATTACAAATTATAAGAATGAAAACTACTAGGATTCTAAAGAGAGAACAACAGAGAGGCAGAAAAATATGTTCTTGAAGTTAAAAATATGCTATGTGTGAATGCAGTGAGAAGGTATGGCATGGAAGGAAGAACTACAAATGTGGTTTATTCTCTTAATTAACTTTTTTTTTTTTCAAAATAAGCTCTCAGTGTCCAATAAATAAAATATGTAAGACTGAAATTGCTTTGCTTCTTAATACAACTTTTTAAAATTTTGTTTGATATACACATTGAACTCTTCTGGGGTGTTCATGTTCATCAGATTGATAAAATGACTAATTTTGAGAAATACTTACTTTCCCTTAGGACTATTTAACTTCTGTTGAGGGCTTAAATATTTTATGTGCAGATTCTTTAATGAATACAATTTAAATGATTTGTTGCGTTTCATGCTGAACCAAAGAATACGATAAGTAAACCCCCTCAGTCATACAGATCTATCACACTGCTGGTTGTAAAAAATATCCCTCTCTCTCAGTGAATCCTAACAATTTTTCTGTGAAAGCAAGCAGTCCATTATATAAGTAGTATGAAAAGAGAGAGAAAAAAAACTCTGCTAAATTGTATTGATTGGTAGTGACAATGAAAATTTGTACATAATCATCTTCTTACTTAACAGAAGAAAAAAACTAACTTTGCTTTAAAAACAACTAACCCTCTCCATCAAGTGATTAGATGTGATATATTGAAATATATGCTATGATAATAGAATGGTAAGATTTCAGCAGTTTCTTATATTGTGTCATAGACATTGGAAATTCTTGGATAAAATTATTGTAACAGTTTTACTTTGGAACACCGTTCATTATCTTATTTACATGCAAAAAAAAATAACCTAGAAGTGAAACGCACACAAATGCAAAGAATCTAAAAAGGCTTTCCATGCAACTTAAGCCTGATAATATTAATCCGCAGACAAAGTCAGTATTGGAAGAAGAGTAGGAGAGGATGGAAGGCTCTTCATAAAGAGCAGATGCAGATTTACTAATAAATTCTTAGTAAACTGAATATCTTGTAGACTTGCCTGAGCTGAGCAAAGGCAAATTGCAGTAACTCTTCCACTGATTAGCCTATGCAAATGAAAAGGTGAAGATACACTAATATTCTAGCAGAGTCAGGGTAAGAAGTTTTTCATATGAGCATTTGGTTGGACAGCACCTGTATTCTGTGATTTTATAATCCTCTAAAGAATATTACAGAAAATCTTGGACAAACTGCCTGCAAAGAGGAGAATTTAAATCCCTAGGTAATACTTCCTTCAAGAACTGTGGGGAAATCCTTTTGATTTTTAAGTCCATAACAAGATTTTGTGTTACATGAGCTTATAATGGACTGAAATTTCTTTACTTGTAGAATAATAATTTGAATAAATATTAATTAAGTTCTACCTTTTTACAGAACATCAATTTAGCACTTTTATACAATATCCCACTAACATTTTTTTTAGCTAAGATTCACTATGCCAGGCTTACCCACAGACATTTTTCTTGGAATCCCTTGGTATAATAATCCCTTGGTCCAGCACAGGGCCACCAAAATGATTAGGGGAATGGAGCATCTCCCTTATGAGGAGAGGCTGTGAGAGCTGGGGCTCTTTAGCCTGGAGAAGAGGAGACTGAGGGGGGACCTCATTAATGTTTATAAATATGTTAGGGGTGAGTGTAGAGAGGATGGAGCCAGACTTTTCTCAATGTCATCCAATGACAGGACAAGAGGCAATGGGTGCAAGT
>JANHGL010000478.1:0-111285 GCA_024611195.1 Ceyx melanurus
GCCAGACTTTTCTCAATGTCATCCAATGACAGGGTGAGAGGCAATGGGTGCAAGTTGGAGCACAAGAGGTTTAGGGTAAACACAAGGAAAAACTTTCACAGTGAGGGTGACAGAGCTCTGGAACAGGCTGCCCAGTGAGGTTGTGGAGTCTCCTTCTCTGGAGACATTCAAGACCTGACTGGATGTGTTCTTGGGTGACTTAGTCTAGGTGATCCTAAATTTCGAAGAATTTTAAGTCCTCACAAAAAACTACCAATATATAAAAGTTAATTCTGAAGTTAAGGAAAAGTTGCTTGCTGAATTTCTTTGCTCCCTCAGTAACTTTTTAATTAAATAAAAATAATTAATTCTTCCCTCTCTGTTCAAGCTGTGCAATGGATGACATTAAAACAAGCATTAGTAGAGAAAAAGCAATGTTTTCCAGAACAACACCGGCACACCCACTATCGCTGAGCTGACTGCTGCTACTCCTGCTGCTATTTCCTAAAATTGTACTTTTGAAGAAGCAGTTTTTTGTGGTTTTTTTTCTGTCCCACTCCAGGTGAAGATATCACTAGGTTAGGCACTAGAACATGGGAAAAAAAAGACTTCAGACATTAAAAAAAACCCCACAAAAACAGAAGTGCAATGTTTCTTTCAAGGCATTACCAGCCATGTTAGTCAGTACCTATCCTACTTCCCTTCAAGTAGCTCAGCTGGAATCAGAGAAGCAGGATGCTCTCCCAAAGCCCATGATGTCTGTGGGAATGAGCATCCAAGATGATAAACAGTCCCGATCAAATGAGGTATCAGAAGGTGAAAAACTACATCCTTGTCCTGGGTTTGGCTAGGACAGGGCTAATTTTCACCAGAAGCTGGGCTGGGGCCACAGCCAGGCCACAGCTGAACCAGCCAGTCCATACCATACTGACGTCATGCCACCTATATAAGGGCAAGGACCAATAATGGCAGCATTATTGGTTCAGTGCTAGTCTGTCAGTGCATTTTATATCACTTGCTTTATCTATCATTTCATTACTATTATTGTGATTATTGTTGTTTATTCACCTCTTGCACTGTTCTATTAAATTCTCCTTATCTCAGCCCACAGGAGTTTGCTTTTTTCTCCCTATTCTTGTTCCCATTCACTGTGGGGAGTGGGAGGGGTGAGTGAGCAGCTTCATGGGGCTCAGCTCCCAGATGGGTCTAAACCACAACAATCCATTAATAAGTTCTTATCTGCACTGTCATCCTTAACCATAGGGAGACATGATCAGACCTCTCTTCCATCAGCACTTTAGCCAATCTTGTTAAATTATGTCTTCTGAAGTTTGAAAGCTTTTGTCTACAGTGGCCTGACCCACGACTAACAGCTGAAAGATGGGTTAGAAAAAAAAATCAAGCCTCAAAATTCCAAATGAAAAGTGAATGTAAGCTTTTTACCTTGTAGTTTCACAGTCAAAGCACCCAGCATTCAAAGATCAAGCCAGAGAGATGGGAGGCACATGAAGGATGAAGAGAGAAGAGCTTTTCCCTTTCTAAAAATGAAGTAATTATCTTAGGAAGTGCAGAAGGAGGAGAGAAAGGAAAGGAAGATCCTTTTGTTAGGCATTTATAATACAATCCTCTCTCCTGGACAGGTGTGCTTGCAAATTGTTGCCAAATTGCACACACTGACAAATGTAAGGAGTAGGGCACCACTGAGTTACTTTCAGAGGCACCCACCTGGGGAATCCTCGTTTCTAAAAGCAGGAGATGTTCTGACTGTGTGCAGTGCATTTTTCTGTTTAGGGACTGTCAGTCACTGTGGACACTGGCAGTTTCCTCATAGCAAACAAATGTTATTCCTCTAGTTTTAAATAATGGATGGAACCTTCAATTAAAATGGGCAGTTTCCCAGGATTTTAAGGGTGTTATGATTAGGACTTTGATGGGGAAGGGACAAGAGTTGAGGAGCTAGTAAACACTGAAACAAACCAAAAGCCCTACAGATAAGAAAATTCCCATGAAGCAGTCCTTTACATGTTGTATAATCTTCAGTTAAACAAATCTATTAAAAAAAACCCCAGCTTTCAATGGATTTAGTGGATGCTTGAAATAACAATTGCCCATGTTCTTATTGTCCGAGAGCATAAACAAACAAACAGCCAATTTACATTTCCCCTATTACCTTTAGCAAAAGCCTCTTCTAAAATGATGTCTCTCAGCCCCTGATTGCAGCTTGAATTTCAATATTAACAGACAGAGATAGACTGTGGAAAGGGGAAATGTTATGAGTAACTATTATATAAGCTCCTTCCCTTTGAACCTTGCCTCACACACTGTTCACCAGTCACACAGCCTTGCCTCCGAGCTTCTTTGTCAGACTATAATGGGCAGAAGTTGGAAGCCCAGCTCAGTTCATTGTAAGCACTGTGTAAACCTCCGGGGTAATTGAAATGATACATATTGCAGGAGCTGTTTGAATAAAAGAATATCCAAAAGGAAAAGAGCAGAGCCAGCGTAAACTGCTCTGAAAGCAAAGGTGTGTTGTTAAGAAACCTGAGGCCTGAAAGAAAAAGCCTACCCTGTAGGGAGGTTTAAGAACCTCTCGGGAAATTTTCTTATAGGGAGCTACATCACAGGGGGAGGGGGAGAGCAGGAGAGTCTGAGACAAAAACAGAGCCCTGCTGGAAGGCACAGGTAAATGCACAGACACCAGGAAATAATTACACTTGGAGCCTGTTTTGCTGCAAGAAGCAAAAGGAACTGAAGAGGGAAAGAAAGGAGCTGACTCCCATGATTTCTCATCGCCATCCTTTGTCCTAAGCTGTTCAAATCGCATCTTATCCCGTCCACATTCACTCAGAATAGGGTACCAAAAATTCCTTTTTGACAGGATCCAGGGAAGCACGTACTGTGAGGGCCTCTGATGCTGTCCAGAGAGCTACAGAACAGAGCTGTTAAGAAATCACTGTAAGGTGAATACCAGACTGGTTAAAAAACACTCACCAAGAACACATATTGTTAGTGCATCTCTCTCCACCTGAAGGGATACTTAAAGCAAGACCCAGCACTGATCTGTCCAGGCTCATCTTTTATTTCATTAGTGACCTGGGTGAGATAATTGAGCATACACTCAGAAAATATGCATGACAGTGACCTGATTTCCTCTGTTTTATTTTTCCAGGTGTTTTTAAAAGTCTTTTAAAAGTTAGAATATAGAGTTGAAATACTTTAATTGCTTCTATATGGTTCATCCAAAAATTTGAAAATGTTTTATTCCTGGTAATCTTAAGAGAAACCAGTTTTTTAGTATGTGCATAGCTGCAAACCAGAATTTGGGCGTAATCAGACAGCACATCTCTCGCTCTCTTCCTCAGCTCAGTACTCCATCATATTCCCTCCTGATACCAGATGTAGCTGCACTGAGTCATATTTAATTTTCCAGCAATAAAGCAATACAAAAATATACACCTTTCCCCATAAATGTGCTTCTGCAGAGCTAGTCATGGAAGTATTTGGCAATAATAACAGAAGGGCAGGGTGTCATCCCTGCAAAACATTGGCTCTGAAAGGTCTGGTACTGAAAGCTACAAAGTTGAAATCTGCCCAACACCCTGTACTTTTTAAAGGTCCTTGTCTTTAAGCAATAGTGGAAGACATGTTCTCCACAGAGCCCCAAAATCCTAGTTACTGCACTTCTATTAAGTTTACATATTCAAGAAGCTTTAAAAATGTTCATTTCCTTTTAAAAGCACAGAAGGGTTTTATTTTATTTTTTTTTTCCTATTCTGATTGTAGAGGTCAGTTTAACTTAATAAAAAATATATTGCTTGTCTCCATGTCTCTGGCTTTCACATTGCACAAGCTCCATAAAAGCCTTGTGAAGTCTTTCCTGAGAAAGCCAGTCATTCAGACAGATGTGGGAAATCAGAATAAAGATTTCATTTTTGAAGTAACATCCAGTGTTCAGGGAGGCTGCTAGTTGGCAGCACCAAGGTTGCAGTCCCCCACCCACACACTGGCGCACTGGAAATGCAATGGTCCTGATTCAGTCCTAGCAACATACCCACAGTACTGTGGAGCACAGAAGAGATTCATTTGCAGAGGGTCTTCTCATACAGGACTCTAGTGCCCAACTACTGAGGTAATTAACTAGCTGTTTTATGCTACTACTCAGTGGGGTAGTCTGGATGAGAGCAGGCACTTGAGGGCTTTTGTAGACTGAGGAGTTAATACCAAGTACCTTTTCCTGAGGAAGAGCTCCCCTGGAGCAAGCTAACTTAGCTCATCTTTGGGAAAGAGGTGTTAGCAGCAGACTAAGCCCACCCTAAGCTTTCACCTTGTATTTCCCAGGGCAATAATTACTTGGTTGCAAGAAAAGGTGAAAAAGTAGTAAATCAGTTCCCAATTCCCATTTCAGTTATCAGTTCCTTGAGCCTCTCAGCTTCCCTCAGGCATCCTTTTCTCTGACATTTCTGCCCTCAGCAACCTGACTACGCCTGCCAGGCACTCTGCATTGCTATAGCAATGGCTGGCCATACTTTACCATTAAGTCACTTGCTTTCTTTGCCTTCAGTCCCCTCCATGCAGAGGTTTTGGAGCACTTCCTACAAAATCTCTTCACCCAAAATAAGCTTCCCATTCCTCTTGATTCTGCTGTTCTGTCCTCCTACCACTGAACTTCTAAGCTGCATTGTCAGGTATCCTCTGCATTTCTGAGAAGCTGAGCACAGTATCTGTAGTGCCGTAGCTAAATATTTCATGCGTTAAACTGCAATCTCTTCTCAAAACATTGCTTTACCAAGTCCTTCAGATTACAGTTGAGCTTCTGGTGGTGTTTTTTAACAGTGAACCCCAGAAGATTGCTATTTATGTCACATGATGCCAAAAATAATTTCTGTTCTTCTGTTCCTGCTTCTCCATAGCAAGTGACAAGCTTTGCTGTTAGCAGCAAGTATGTAATCACAGTGTACATTTTAGCTTCATCTGTAACGATTTCTTAAAGATTTTTAAATTATCTAACTGGAGAATATTTTGGCATATGGACTGCCTTGTAATCCTGTTTGTTCTCAGTACATCACTCCTAAACTATATCCTCAGAACTATGGCTACCATTGTAATTACAGCCTCTATAAGGCTGTAACTGTCCAACAAAGATAATTAATTCAGGTCAAAACAGTATTTGAATGCCATTAAGGCTACAGGGGGCTTCCTGATAGTGCTGTGCAGACTTGCTGTTGTGTTAATTGGTAGTCACAGATGTGGGCATTGAAAAGGAGAGGCTGGAAGTTGAGTGAAAGACAAGCTGACATAATTAGTGGGAGTTGGTGAGGAGATGGACACAGACTTGCAGGCAAAAGAAGTTCCCCATGTGCCAGCTAAAAAAGCATCTCTGTTTCTGGCTGCAGGGGTTGCTTGCTGAATTTTGCTTCCATCTGCTTGGAAAATGGCTCTCCAAGGGTGGCAGACCAAATCCCATGCTCAGACAAAACACATCTCCTCTGTAGCACAGAGGAAGCTCTGAACAGAGGGAGAAAACAACTGTGAAATCCAATCTCAACTAAGCACAAATACTTGAGCCAGAAAAGTCCTCAGTGTTGAGACACCCCTGAGGATAGCTTGGTAAAGCAATTTTCCTTATCACCAGAAGAGTCCACTTAGTGGCACAAGATGACATATGCTCCTTGGGAGTCCTCACAGTGGTGTTCCACCTCCAACACCCTGAAAGTGGGTGCTGCATCTGGACACCGCTATGCAATCAAACTGAGTCCCAGGCTGGGCCAACTGCTTTGTGTGGACAAAGCAAGACATGGCAAATCACAGCCTGTGCTATAAAGAAAATGTTGCAATGGGAAGAGAAATGGAGATATTGCTTCTGAACATTCACCTCCACTGCTTTGCCTGAGGAGAACAAGCGTGTCCTAGCACAGAGCAGGTTGCAAAGAGCAGAGCAACCCTGGGAGTCCTGTTCCTTTGCACTTCAGACATCCTTTCTTCTCACCTGAAAAACTGGGCTACCAGACATGGGACGGTGGCTCCTGCCTATAACCAGCCACCTCACAGCCTGTGCAGAGCCTCTTTCCCAAAGCACCTTAACACTGACAAGGTAGTTTAACTCAATGTAATTAATATGCAGGGTCAGCTAGAAGGCAACCTTCTTTCTGGAAGGGTGAGTGTCCTTACAATTCTTCTCATATTAAGTAGCTGGACTCCTTCTGTTTGGCATACACTGTTTCCTAGGGAATTCTCTACTTTTGCCCGTGTTCCATTTTACTCAATCTGTGGGTTGGGTTTTTTTTTTTTTGCTTCCTTGAGAGAATCTTTCAAAGAAGCAGCACAGTCCATAAAGAATTTGAATCAAAAGCCCAGTCCTGCTGCAAGTTTGCAACTTTAACTAATAAGAATTGCGAGACATTATATATATTATGTGTTATGGATTTATAAGAGAGTTTTTACCTATTTCTTTGGTCCTTATCCGACATTTTTGCAACAGATTACTCCTAAAAAGATACAGACACATGTACCTTGTTCTTATAGAATTTAATTCTACTGTTTTTCAGATCAGATTTCCAAACTGAAAATACCTTTTTGAATCCTCTTCATGCTGAGCAATGTGCCCACAGGCCCTCTGTGCCTGGTGCCACCTGCAAGTTTAGCTAGCTGACACATTCTCACATTGACTGTGCCATTCACCAAAGAGGTACAAGCCTTATCCCCTCCAGAACTGACCCACATACCACAGCCTAACTCTAAAAGGTGCTGTCCAAGCACAGCACTAAAAGATGACTCAACACTAGCAGAGCTTTCTAGCCTTGCTTTAGCACTGTAAACATCTCCAGGTGACATTCACCTCAGCCACAGTACTCTGATACAGGGCCCTGAGCCAACAAAATACACCTTTGACATGAACCCTGAAAGCACTGGTGACTCTCCAGAGATCCGGTAAACCATGGCAGAGTTCTAGTTGATAGTAATTGCCCAGAATCTGTGCTGCCAGTGTTCACTAGGACTTTAGCATGTACAGATCTTTAAGTGGCTTTCCTCATTACATCCTTCCTAAATTCACGAAATTTGGTCACTGCAGGTGACAATCTACACAGTCATTGTTTTAGCTATGATCAGTCCAAGGGCTGTTAAAACACGTGTCAGTGGAAGAGTATATTTCTCTAGATTTAAGTACAATAAGGTCTTGAGCTTTAGGAATGCCTCTGACATCAAGGCATACTAATCATCTTCTTATAGAAAATATGCAGACATAATTTATCCACTTAGTAAAATTTTATCAATTTACAGCAATCAAATTAATGAGATGAATTAATTCCTGTTAATTTATTTACATTGCATAAGATTTCTTGCGCGGATAGCTCCATTAACTGCAATGTTATGTTTCAGAGAAACACCGAAGTAGAATAGTTCAGTTGTAGATCTTTTAGGCTGTTACATTAGGCTTTGGCTAGCTCTGAAATCTTGGAAGCTATTATCTCACAGGTAATTAATTCTCTCAGGATTTCAGTCAGGTGATGATTGGTCCCCTTAAAAAGCCAGAGTTAAAGCACACGAGAACTAAAGAGAGGCTCCATTGTCTGACCCAACCAGGGACAACTGCAAACATAGCCAAACCTGGCAAACCAAAGTTAATCCTTTAAATCCTACTGGAGCCTCAAGCTTGGTTCCCCACTAGTATTTTTGTGCAGAAATTACTCCACGTTTTGTCTGCTAACAACTTAATAATTTACATAAACAAAAGTTAGTTTGCTAGTTTTTCTTCTGTGAAAAGGCTTATGGAATGCCATCTCCCATTGAGAGAAAAGGATGTTATGGCAGTTTTGGTCTTAGCTTTATAAAAGTTTTCTTCTCTCATCTTCTTTTCCCTCTCTCCCTCCCTCCCTCCCTTATTTTCCTTGAGTGCTTCATGGAGGCTTTTATAAATAACTGGACATATTCATTCTAACAAGCACTTTGTCCAGTCAGATTCATTTCTGTATAACCCCTTGCAGTGCTATTCAATAAAATGCGAATAATTACCATAGCAACTGCAGCATGTGGTACATATGGTGCCTCTGAGAAACAAAGCATTTTCTGTCTTTCTTTTCTTACCCTTAAAAAAAAGAGCCACATACATTAGTTTTTAACACAAAATGAAATCTTACAGTGTTTATTAGAGGGGGAAAAAGGTTTTCAAATGAAGAGCCATCTTTCACTCTGCTTAGAAGCTTGGATAATAATTCTTCTACATCACCATCCTTTAATCTCTCATTACCTCACATTATCAATGTGTACATTTTTGCAAAATGCAAACAATAGGTACTCAGACGACTAAGTACCCTGATTATGTCTTCCTGTGCCCTTCCTGGCTGGATGCCCCGATAGACAGGCAGCACAAAGTGGAGGGTGTTGACTCATGGAAGGACTGGATAAAACCTGAAGATCAGCAACCCTTCATCATTGTCTTCCATATCCCCTGAAGGCTTAATTCCCTTTTACAGGGACAGCTGAACTATAGAAACGAAGGTGCTGCAGTGTACATCCATGTCCCGAATAGACTGTTATCATCTTGCTATTAGCACCAAGCTGCAATACTGAGCATTGCCCACAGACAGTTCCACAGAAAGCAGTAATGCTCAGGGCTGGGGCTGAGGACTATTTGGAACCAGTAACTGAAGCAGTTTTGGTTTTGCAAGTTGAGGTCGTAAAATATGTGGCCAAGATGAAGGTGTGGTACCTTTTCAGCCTGACTGGTCGTTTCTAATGGTATTATCTTGTAGACTACACAGCTAGAATCACATACTCATATGTTTGTGACATGGACGTTGTGTTTCCTAAGTGTGGAAGAGCAGTACATTCTTGGAGATCAGTTTCTCAAGCCCACAGCTCCAAAAGATCAAATTGCAACACAGCCACTATATTCCACAGAAGAGCTCTGAAGTAGTGTAATATTTAGCATCACATTAAAAATTGAAACTGAGGAGGACCAGCAGATGGAAGTGATAGAGGGTCATGTGGCTGGGGGGTGTTCCCATTTCTAGCCACAGAGATTTAAACGCGGTGATGCCGGAAGCACCACTCAGTTCGCGTGTGGTGGTCTCCAACCACCAAACCCAGCCAAGCACTCTTATTGCTTGCACAGCACTCTTAGTCCTGACCACCTGATGTAATTGGGAACCGAAATAAACATTAGTTTTCGAATTTGAATTATTGGTTACCATTTTATCCTTGAAGAAATAAGGCTTCAAACATGATAAACATGAGCTCCCTGTTTAATTAAGAATGCCTTTAATAAATACAAAAGAACCCCTTAGTCTTCTTGGGAATATATTATTTCATCAAAACAAGTCATGGACTGGGATAACATGAGTTATCTGAATACACCTTCCTGTCATAATCACCCATCTCCTCATATAGATTAATCTATTTTGAGCTGTTCTGCCACCTCCCAGCAGCATTTTTTTTCAGACAAAAAACCACTAGAGAGCGCTTCTCCCACAGCGATGGGATAAGCTCTGTAAACCTGCTTGTGTGAGGACTATTTTGCTGAGGACTCAGTGACACGGGCAATTATTATGCATCGTTCGTTTCCTTGTAATTTAACTCTAAGTAACAAAAGCATAATGTATAGTCTGGTTTACAGGGCTGATTTACACCACTTTAAGCGAAAAGACGATTTCCTTCTCTTCATGCTGACATCAGCAGATACAAAGTATGCATCTTGTAACATTACATTGTTGTGAGACAGAGCAATGGAGAATAAAGACCTCTAAGAAGTTGTGATACAGTGAACTGCAGCTCAGGAGCAGAGAAGCAGACCCGGAACTGCAAGACTTGCTCCACACAAGAAAAGCCACCAGCAGCACTTCACCAAGGCAGGGAAATGGGACTCCCACCTTATGTTGTAGCTGTGTGATTTGTCACCTTCTCACAGAGGCTGGTGTCTCTGATCAGGCTGTGTGAGCTTGTCTTATCTTGTGCCAAAATGTTGTCCTTAGAGGCCATTTTATTTTTGGAACCCTAAGTCTCATTTTGTCGTCTGGGCATGGGAGGGAGGAGATATATCATACTCCAATAGGGTTGTTCATTTTATGGGACCATGTTAGAGAACCATGCTCATACCACATAGACCCATGATTCCCCTTTGCTCCTTCACCACATAGAAGAAAATAGGATCAGAAGACCTCAGTGTGCCACTTATAAGTTTGGCTTTGTTGGTTTAAAAAACACCACCACCGAACAAAAAAAACCCAAACAAAACAACAGCAACAACAAAACAAAACAAAACAAACAAAAAATCAGAAAAAATCATCACTTTCACAGACAGAAAAATAGCATAGTTTTAGCCTTGATTAGAAGTGCTTTGTTTCTGCCCAAAGGTGAAATGTAGAGAGGCATACATGAGGTGCTAAGGAAACATGAAATCTGACAAGAATGAGCTTTCTCTTCTATGCATCTTCTGGTTCAGAGCTGCTCAGAAAAAATATGACAGGGACACCAAGAGTGGTGCTTTTCAGAGTATTTCAGAGCTGATTAGGAGGCATCACACCCATGATGTCTTTAAACATGTACACACCTGCAAAACCCAGCATGTTGTAACACAGACAAGTGGCAGAGACACGAGAGCCTGCTCTGGTCCTTTTAGGCTGTCTGTGGGACTTAAGGCAGTGATAGAGACTCCTTTGCAGTTGAGAAAGCAGAGGAGAGCAAAGGGCAGATACAACAATTGATGCTCAAGAAAGCAGCAGAGATAGACAAAATACCACAGCATCTAACCTAAGACAGGGCCCTGCAGTGTCTGGAGGGACACAGCAGCATGATACCAAGAGAGTCTTGATTTTGAGACATGGCACATGAGAATAACAGTCATGAGGGGGCACCACTTTTCTCTGTGATGGCCATGTAGCCTCCAGAGGAATGAGTTGCCGCTTGCGAGGTGTCAACTGCTTGGCAGCAAGGGAGGGATGAGTGATGCCATAGCAATAGTGGAAAAACTTGACACATAGGATGGGCAAATAGGGGCAACAGTAATATTTATAGTAGGCCAGGTGTCAATCTCTACATTAAACTGGGAGTTTCATTTTCAGATTTCTCAATCAAGAATATAACCCACCCTTTTGTTCAACTGAGTGAGATCTGAAGGAAAAATATTCTAGATAGCAAAGTACTCAAACAGGGAGCTTTATGTCTTTACAAGCAATGAAGCTGACATCTAGCAGAACACACAGGTGCAAAACTCATCAGATCCTCAAACTTCTAGAGGGCAGGAGTTCTTGCCTGAATTTTCTGCATCATGTAGTCCAGGACATATTTTGAAGTGCCACAAGGCAAATGCCGTAAGAAGCAATGCACCACCACAGCTCTGCTATGGAGTCACTTTCTTCCTCTTCAAGATTTATTGCAGAAGCAAATCCCATACAATAGATCATCTCCTCTGGATAACAGTGGCTCCTTCAGAGAGACTGATAGGAGATAACATGGAAAGAAGCCAAGTGTGTAGTGGTTTAGGTTTGACACTGCTTCCATGTGCTGTGTGAAACCCATCTCTAGTCTGCAGGCTTGGTAATAGAAGGGCCCTCTAAGAAGGAAACTCTGCATGTCTGTCCCTGATATACAAAATGAACAGGTTAGACAAAACAGAAAGTAAACAGTAAAGAGAACAGGATCCTGCACTGAATAGCTCTTTTAACAGTAGTGATTTGTAAACAGAAGTAGCTGTGATACTGATATAATCTGTGTAAAGCAGGCCACAGGAGGGCACGGTACCTGCTAGACAAACCTGTGCTGTGTGGATTTAGAGGCTTGTGAGAAAACTTTGAGGCTCTCAGAACAGTCTGTAGTGGAGAGAGCTTATAAAAGTAAGCTGAAATATTATAGGCTGAAATAACTCCTACAAGAAGATTTGATAGAAGACTATGTGTGCAAAAGTCTTCCAGCCCAGTGGCCAACTACAGATAGCAAAGCGTACGTGTAGACATCCCCAGGGAATGGTAAATGAGCTTCCCTGCTTCTGTTTTATAAGGTACATTAATGATTCAACAGATGTGAATCAGACAACAAGAAAAAAAAGGAGCAGTTGGTTAGTCTGAAAGCACAGGGAATCCCCCTGTGCCGAGTCCCTGTACCTGACATTGTACTGCTTGTAGGCAGATCTGTGGGAACAGCATGTTACAGCAAACAGCTGCATTTTCAAGTAAGTTGTTCACCTTAACACGAGTTATTAGGGTCATTACAAAGCTACAGGGATGTCTGGTTCATGCTTTGGTCAGCTCGTTGGGACCTACTCATAGCACTGTCCCAGCAGCCAGGAACAGCAACATATGCCAGAGCTCTGCGACTGGAAGCTTAGCCACATCCACTGCCTCTTTGCTGGAGAGAAGTGAAAATCTGGGATTAGCAGGTGCAAATTTTGCTGAAACAAAATTTGCTCTTGACACTCAGCATCTCTGGCAACTTCATTTATGGTCTACTGAAGTCCTTATTCCCACAGTTTTTGTGGGACTGGCTGTCAATCTACATCAACCATAGAAAGATTACAGCTTGAATATCTGCCTGATACCTAGTAAGGGAACTGGGACTGAGCCTGCTTAGTATGAAAGGTCACAAACACTGGCCAGCAGCTATGAAGGCTATCATGAGCAGAAAAATATAGTTGATTGCAATAAACCTTACAGTTTAAAGAGGTGACTCATAACTTCAGTAAATTCTCAGGTACATTTTTGTTCACACTGAAATAAGAAACACAACCAAACCTTATACAACTCCCCTGGGAACTCCTCACCAGACTTCATGAAAGTTAAAGTTCCTCAGCACTAATGTTAAAGTACACCCTTACTAAATAGACCAGAAAATACATTCAGCAATCTTTCTGAGTTATGATCATGAGAAAACCATCACAAAATAAAACTTTTCTATTGCTCCCAGTGCACATAAAATCTAATTAATTCCCTGATAAAAATTTTGGTTAAAAGTAGAGGTGGTTGAGAATATGTTCTCCCTTAAAATATCACCAGTATGCACAGTCCTAAAGCTTTAGATTAGACAAAGAAAAAAAAAAAAACAAAGAAAAAAACCACAAAAAAACCTCAACCAACCAAAAACACCCAAACAGAACAAACCAACCAAACAAACAAACAAAATCCCCAAACAAACTAACAAAAAAATACCAAACAAACAAAACCAAATAAAACCAAATCCAAGGTGACCAGGAAGTCCCAGAGGTATCATATACTGTTGTTACAAATACATATTTGGCAGCTACAGCCATGCTATGTATGTGTTGGCATTACTAAACTCTTACATCCCAACTAAAATCCAAATTGTACCTTGTTAGCCACCAAAGGTATGTGATTATATGTCCCATGGTTTGATTAGGTGACTTAGAGAACCAACATAAATTGTGCAAATAAAATATTCCGTACTTCAACATTTGCACGTTATTAAACACATTCTTATTTGTATAGCCCAAGTTATGCAATTCAACTTAATTCAGTTAGTCACATGCTTCACAGTGTGAAGGCACAGTCAATTCTAACATTTCCAGCTCATATAGTCTAAAACTTTAGTAAATTTTCCATGATCTCACTGGAAGACAATTTCCAATAATGAACCAATGTAAGAATTTCACAACTGGCTGTGAATAGGAAAAAAAGATAATTGTTTAATTAATTATTTATTGATATTATTCCCTTCTTCTCTCCCAAGAAGCCTTCTAAAAGCCATAATGTGCTCAGCAAGGGAAGCTGCAGACAAATTTGCTAAAATAACAGCATGGGGCTCCAGCTTTTTCTTTGACTAAGAGACATGTTCATTTTCTGGATAGAGCAGTTATTGTATGGATTTCTTCACAACCACCATCACTGCAAACTAAGCCTGGGATCAGAGAGTCGTACTGGGTTCCTTCGGTTCTGGTTAGCATCCAGGAAAGCAAGGAAAGTGCTACAGCCCTAGTGACAGCCTCAGTAAAACACAGGAAGCTGCACTGGCTTCAGTTCATGAAGTAGATTTGCACAGGTACTGAAATTACAATGCACTAGCAAGAATATTCTGCTTGTCATGCAGAAGAATGAATTAGAGGCAATCCTTTTCCCTGGCTGCTCTGATGCTGCAGAGCTAATGGGAATATCAAGCAATACAAGATATTTTTGTCAGAAAAGGCAGCAAATGCAAACATTGAATACATCTATTGAGCAAGGATCCAGCTTTACCCAAACGCTTTTCAGAGTCAGATTAATATTAAGTTTCATGTGATACCTCATACTCTGCATTAATTTGGTGGTTTTAACACTTCTAAATTACATATTTCTATTAACATTACTTCTTCTATTAACATTACTTTAAAGGGAAATATATTCTCAGTTTTATTCATTCAGAAACATTTGCATGGAAATAATTTACACTCTGATACAATAAATAATTCAAGCTTTCCTTTTTTTATTGCATACTAAGAATATTGTAATGTAAGTGACAATTGTAATATCCCTGTAAAGTGAATTTTTTACCATACATATCTGTAACTATGTTAGTAATACTTTTAAGATGGTGCATAATCTAGTTATGGTATTTCAGCCGTATATTTGCCACCACCTTTTCTTTCCCAACACAAACACTGAACTGAGAGAATGACATGACGTTTCCCACTCAAGATTATAGGGAGTCTGAACAACTTCTGGTTCATTTATTGTACATGACAGGGGTGAGAAACAATGACCAGAAACTCAGAACTAGGTACCACTGGAAACTCAAAGACTGATTAATGTGAATCATGTTCCAGACCAAAGGTGAGATTTCCCCCCTTTTAATAGTGCCTCTGTTTTGGCACTAGTAACTTTTATTCAGATAAAATGCATAAAACATATGGAAAAAAAAATTCAAATGATTTTTGGTCTTCATTTTGTTTTCAGCTGCTGACCACATGCCTTTGTGGTCAGCAGCTTTCTAAAAACACTGTACAAACACGGATGAGTTCCGATAGTATCAGAGTACTTACAAGGGCAAAGTGTAACTAGTGTTTGACACCTTTAAAAGCAAGATGCTTCATGTAGCCCTTTGCATTGGTTAGCTAGTTCATGCCAGATTTGAGGCAAAATACACCATTTCAGAGATTAAGCTTTCTCTATTTGTTTCTGATTCATTTCATGAGCTGTTTTTTTTTCCCTAACAAAAATAAAAACTAATTTGAAAACTCCAGCCTCCTCATTATTTCTCCAGACTATGTGCTCTGTTATAAACTGCTTCAGAGTATTCCCAAAAGTAGGCAGTCCCTTAGCCCCATACTCCAGGGGCCTGCCTGTACCTCTTGAGTTCTCACTTAGCAGTCAGTTGTACTATGGTCCCTCAAGACTCTAGATCTCAGTGCAGGTATCAGCAGTTCTTTCTCACCTTTCCACAGCTGCATCAGGAGACATGTAGGGGTCTTTCTGGTTCCAAAGCACTAAAGAACCATGTGAGAATCACCTACTAGATGGGCAGCAGGTTGGAGAATGACTCCCCACACCTTTCACCGTGACTCCTGCTGTGCTGAATAGGGACTCAAAATGAAGATAGATATTCCACACCCTAACCTGTCATCGTGGCCAGATCCGGACTAAGGTCCCACCGTAGACAGGCAAGAAAGACTGTGCCAGCATATTAACACCCATAGTCTATTTTCAAGGGGCAGAAGCATATATAATCATAGAATGGTTTGGGTTGGAAAGGACCTTAAAGATCATATAGTTCCAACCTTCCTGCCATGGACAGAGACACTTTCCTCTAGGTCAGGCTGCTCAAAGTCCCATCGAACCTGGCCTGGAGCAGTTCCAGGAAGGAGGCATCCACAACATCTTTGGGTGACTTGTTCTGGTACCTCACTACCCAGACAATAAAGATTTTATTTCTAATATCTAATCTAAATCTACTCTCAGTTTGAAATCATTATCCCTCATCCCATCACTACACTCCCTTGTGAAGAGTTCCTCCCCATCTTTCCTGTAGGTCCCATGTAAGTACTGCAAGGCCACTATATAGCCTCCCCACAGCGTTCTCATCTTCAGGCTGAACAACCCCAACTCTCTCAGCCTGTCCTCAAAGGCAGTATCCTCGTAATTCTTCTTCCCAGAAAACAAGAATGACAAAGGTATTTTTTCCTCTGACTCTTTTGGACACTATTCAGAATACATTCAGGCAGATACAGGAAGTTAAAAACACAAGTACTCTCCCTGAGTGCTGAAAAAGTGCTCAGCCATTTAAATGCCTGCACGGAAGAAGGTTTAGCCCTCATGGGTAAGAACCATTTCTCACTCTGAATATAAAATACCTGGCAGAGTAACACAGTAAATGTGGGCCTTGGCTTGTATGAATAAACTCTCTTTGGTTGCTGTCTGATGCATTTCAGGATCACTTTGAAGATTAAAAAGGAAAAAAAAAAAAGCTACTTAGTCAGATGAATTATGCTTGGTTCAACAGCTAGATCTGAACTAACTCCATTGATTTTGGTGAAGTATTCTTCTGTTTATACTGCTTTCAGTTTTGGCCTGGAATCATCTCTAAAAAATTATCCTTTTCCAAGTTAAAAAAAACAACAAAACAACAGTATTTGGGAGGGCAAGAAATTTAAAAGTAAACAGCAAAAGAAGAAGAGAACATTTGAGGTAAGAGAAAATGGGAAAAGGATGAAAGAAAATGGAGAATTTTGAAAGGACTTCCAATTGGATTAAAATGATGATAAATGGAGATGCAGCACAGGGGTCAGGCTCCTTTCGATAACAGGATCTCAGTGCTCTCAAACAGTTGGTGTCTGTCAGTTATGTGGGAGCCCCTTTGGTCTCTTGTGACTAGAGTTTTTCATCGTTGAGTTTCTGACAGGATAAAGCAGAGCAGCTAAACAGGATAATTCCCACATTCTGCTGGGTGAGTCATTTCCCTCATGCTTTTGAAAACCCTTGCAGGCACAGGGGAGCCGTGCTGACAAAGCAGAGGAAGTGCACTTTTGGGGATTTCACAGGGCGCCTGGTTCAAACACGTGGCTGTGACAGAGAGCACCTGCAGCACTTCAGCAGCAGTCTGGCACATGCAGCCCGCTGGCTCGGCTGGGGCCCTGCACAACACGTGGGCTAGAGGGCTTTATTCTTTATTTCTATGGTATTTATTTAAACCTGTGAGGCAGTAGGATGAAACCTTCATCCAGTGCACTTTTCTCTCTCATTATTCAGCAAGATGCAATGACTGAAATGAATGAAGCTGCCCAATGCAGAAACAATCTCTACAGCAAAGCACTCCATGGTGTGAAGGAGAATATATATAGCTTAATGTTCTTTGGCAAGGCTGAGCTCAACTGGAGGATCACAGGATTAAGTCTTCCTTAATGCCAGTTTAGCACTGCAGGTAAAAGAGCTGCCATTGAGGACAATCTGAGTGGCTGGTGAGGTTGCTGAACCTGGTGATTAGCAGACTAATTACCCCCTGTTGCTCACAACTCGTTAATTAAACATTCAAATAACATTTTTCCAAGAACAGTTTCAGATGTATCAGAAGAAAAAGGCTAGGATAGTTACTCTTTTGCAGCTTTGGGCCAATTTGATTTCAGCTGTTCTAGCAGACATAAATAGTATCGCTGAACTGTTAAGTGCTTTAAGCCCCCACCCAGAGCTCTCCAAAGTCTCTGTGTGAAAAACACCTTTGGTCAGTAACCTCTTACAGCCTCCTCTTTCTCCCCTGCTCTGGTCACCCTTCTCTGACTGCCATGGCGCTAAGCATTCAAAGCAGAAGCATGCAGCCCTCCTGTCTGCATCAAACATCTCCTTGGCCCCTGTGCTGATGGGCTGACAGCAGTTGCAGCTGAGCAGATCAGAGTGCAAATATACCCAGACCAAATTGAATCACACTAACCTCCTCAAGCAAACCTGTCCAGCTTAACTCTATGCCAAATGAGGGAGAATACAGAAGGCAAAATAAGATTGCATTCAAACCGTGTCTCAGCTGCATTCACAGCACCTCTCCAAGCCTACAGGACCATGACAGGAGGTCATTTGAGTGACCTCCAGGACAGAGACGCTGCATGAAAGCACCTGCAGTGACATACACCACCAAAACACACTGATGGAGCCCAGCTGCCAGTAGACAGCATATGGCAGGAGGCCCTTATGTATTCCCCACTGTTCTAACAACAAACTCAGCCCATGACTTTTGTTTCCAGCTCTGCAGTCTAGCAGCCCAGGTGTTCTCTTCTTCACTATTTGCTCCTAACACCGACTCCTTTGTCTAGTCTTTATACCTGCCTCTTCTACTGCTTTAGAGAGGGGTGTGTAAAAGGGCAGGCCAGCTAAAACATTGTCCTCTTTTGACTCCTGCTTTAAAATCCCTCCTCTGCTGGAATGCCTGGAAAACATTTGATAACAGCCAGACCATGCACAAGTGGACACTTTTATCTTTTAAGCTAATGAAGAATATTTCATTGTTTAACCTGCCTTCTGTCTGGCCAGAGGCTTCTGCTTAGTCTCACTTGGCTGTATGTGCAGCTAATCAGGTCTTCAGTGAAAGAACTATCTTTATTACTTGTGTCCAGCACTTAGCACAACAAAGTCCTGAACACATGCTGAGGCTGCAGTACAGAGCAGCAGGGTAATTCACATATTTTCAGACAGGCTGGTCTTAATGAAAATTCCAGAGATTTATTAGAGAGAGAGACACAGAATTGGTTTAAGTTGTCTCTGACCACCAAGACATCATGTCAAACCAGTCTAGCTTCCTTCTATGACAGCAGAATAACTTTAGGGATAAAAGAGAAAATATCATATATCTTGACTTCAGTAAGATTTTTGACACTGACATGTTACTTTGCAAAAGAACATAAGGAAATGTGGGCCAGACAGAAGTACTCTAAGGGTCAAGCAGTGCAGACCGAGTTGGAAAATCATTCACTGTCAAAATGAAAAGATGGGCCTAGTGTGGTTCCATAGGATGATTTACTATTCTCACTGAGGCCTAGATGGTAGATTAAGGAGGACACTCAGCTACATGATCAACAAATGATGCAGAGCTCAGGCAACAGCAATCAACTATACAAGTACAGAACAAGGTTGGGTAGCAGTTCTGTATGAAAGGATCACAAGCTGAACAAGGACTGACAGCACCATAGCATCTCTGTATGAAAAATAAATATATAAATAAATAAGGGCATCAGTCGTCCTGCACAAACAAGATTATAAACTGCATATCATCTGAAAATATTTTTCCAAACTATTATTAGGATCTCCACTGGAACAATATCTACTTAAAAGAGATACAGACCAACTGGCCTACAAAAGGCCTTTTACAAGAAAAAACAGCATAAAGACAGCAAAAAATAATTTTGTTTGATATGATGAAGATCATACAAAAGGAAGCTGTGCTAAGTCCTGAAATGAAGAAAGAACAGCTTCAGAGAGAAAGGGAGGGATTTTTCTCTCCCACTGTAAGTAAACAGGATGTGTTGTTGTAGATGAAAATTACCACAATCATTAAGTTGTTAAAAACTGTAATGGAAATGTACCATAAGACTAGATTTCTTAGGGAGGCTCTCAAATCACCATCACTTCATGTTTTTAAGAACATTAGACAAAATATATTCAAAGAATAACATAGGTTTAGGTGCAGATGCCTTAGAGCAGGGAGATAGACTACATCTTCATGCTGAAAAAAAGAAGAGCCAAACTGGGTCAACCCTACCCCAAAATTCAAAAATACAAGAGTACTTGTACTTCCTAATCTGTAATTAAGACAGGGAGGATTTTATACTTGCACAGTACACTTTTCACTCTTCTGCTTGCAAAGTGCAAAATTAAGGTAAACATTACTGTACTACATTAAAGAATTTACACCCTATTTGGTGTAAACAGATAACAAATCCTTGTATTTACAGTCAGTGTTGCATTATACAGCAAAACACGAAGGCTAGAGTTGTTTCTGGGTTAGAATGACAAAAGCACAATCCAGTCGCCTTTTAGATACTAAATCTCAGCCCTTGTTTTTCCTGTGTCTCTTCCAGAAAAAAATGGGAGGTTTTAAATCTCTCAGTCTGATGACTAAAAGAAAAAAGCAGAAAAAATTGAAAATATCTGCCTACTTTTGAACAGCAAAATACTCTGAAGAGGACAGCTCTGCCATGACATTACCTTGTGCTGGGCTGAGGATGACAATGCTATCAACATAGTTAAGTGTCCTGCAAAATCTAGATATTTCCAGGAGCTAGACCAGGCTGACTGTCTGAAAACCTTGCTGTACCTTTTCTTGAGAAACTCAAGTGCTGATAAAACATGACAGCAAAAGTGAAATACGCATCTTTACAAAACAAACAGAAGCCAAATAGGCATATGCTATGGGTATGTGTTCATCAGCACTGGAAGGTTTCCCAGAAACACAATGTTTTCATCAGCCCATTCATGGATGAAAGCAAGGCTGTCCATCAGGTGGGGATCAACTTTTTATTATCACTGTACTGATTAGTTGGGATCCAGCACAAGGAGAAATGTCCTGGAGTGGTGTGCTCTAATTGATAGAAAGGCAGAGAATTGTATGAAGGCAAAGATGAACCAATAACCAGTCGGCTTGGGATATACATGACCCAGAAGCACAAGAAGAGGAAACACTTTCCTTTGGAGACAGTGAGAGTGGTCAAGCTGCAATCAGCTTAGTGGAATGAGGCAAGAACTCATCAATTAGAACCTTAAAAGGTTTTCATTGCTGGAAAATTGTAATACTCCCACATCTCAAGAATTGCTGTGGTGCTGTGTCAGCACAAAAGTATGGAGAGAAGGGTAGACACTCTAAAAGTGCAGCTGGGAGAAGGAGAAAGACTGGGGGCAGAACAGTTCAGGCAAGAACTGAGGGGCTTGCTCCAAATGTGAATGTGTAACCATCCATGGCCATGGATGAAGGTGAAAGCATCAGCCTCACCACAAGCATTGTCATCTCTGCTCATACCAGTCTATCAGCTAAAGGCTTAGCTAGAGAGGAGATCTTAGAAAAGCATTGTTCATAATAGTCAAGGCGGAAAACCACCCCAAATCCCTACTATGAGACTTTATTCAGCAAAGGGCAGACCTGTCTTGACAAAAAGATGGAAAGGTAAGATAAAAAAAGCCATGCTGGGCTACAGAGTATAATAAAGCCTAGTATTTGGATTCAGAGAATGCATCTCTTTCAAAGGGGCTCTCAAATTTTCCAAGAATTAAGTCACATCACATCCCATTTTTGCTTTGATAGAAGTTATATATCAAATCACAGTATTTCATCTAAGCCTTGCAGATAATTTCTTCATCAATATGCTTTATTAAAAAAGTGATTTGTAAAAATCCTGACCTTTTATAGATCACTTCTCTTTTCCTAGCCAATCAGATTTTATTGTTCCCTGAGGTCCTAATCAATTATCAGCCCATTTATTTCACTTGATATAAGGACTGTGCCCAATTAATTCAGAGATGCATTAAGGGAAAGATTTTACAATTGAAATGAATGTTTCTTACTTTCTGTCATGTCCTGCTCTAGGAAATTAAGTTTAAATAAATGTTAATGGAATTGTCAATAATGCATTGCATAAAGGTCAGGGTGGTCAGGCTTTAATATAAGGGATGTTTTTATTTCTTTATTATTAGAATGTATTTTCTTTTATCTGGTAAAAGAGGAGATACGTACAGCCATCACATCTGTGGTACAGTTGAAGGTTCACTGCAGTGAACTGTGATTCGGTACCTTCTCAGCCATAACTATTTCCTGTCTCCAGTCTTCTGTCATAATTAATGCAAAATTAAATAGGCTCTCCATTTGACATACATCAGGTAGACTGAACTTAGTAATGGTTAAACAGCTCATTAGAAAGATTGGTCTAAGTAGAGACAAGATTTCTGATTCTATAGCAAAAGTCTTCACCTATTTGAAAATACAATAATTTCTGGTGGAAGTCAGGCAAAGAGATCAAGTTTTTAAAATGGTAAATAATGTCCAGTATACCTTTGTAAGAGCTTTGGATACATGGACTCTGAATACATTCTAACAGGTTTATCAGCACTCACCTCCTGCAGGCACAAGAAACTTACCCTCCTTACCGCCCTGGAAGACAGGGATAAATTCCCTCTGTTTTACAGAGGCGATGCTTAAACAGAGAGGAACTAAGACTGGGATATGCAGAGGGAACTTGGCATCCCTGGTGACCCAGCAGCACTCTGCCTAAGAGCCAGACAGCTACCTAACCAAACAGATATATGTGGTCTTGTTAGTGCTTAGCAAAGAACATTTTGCAGGTTAGGGAAGACCATTGGGTACCTGTGAATGCTGGACGCTGATAATACTCACATACCCTGCAAACTTGTGCTAGACATGCCCAGTTTTCTGTCAGGAAAGAATTCAGCATTTCCTTAAGTGTCATTAATTCCAAGGCTTCAATGTCATGAGCTGCCTTGGGACTTCAGGAAGGGTGTTGTTTCAACACACCATTTCTCTCTGCTGGTACTGCTGGAGAGTCTTACAACAGAAATGAGCAGTGGGCAGCTGCCCTGAGCACTGCGCAGGTGCTCATCTCACTGTACATGGGCACCAAGTCCTTCCACCTCTCCCAGGACAGACACTGAGCTTCACCACACAATACAGGCCAAATCCAAACTAGTCTGTTACACACCAACAAAATGTGTCTGGAGAGATGGAGTTTGCACTTGTTTTGGATTCAGGAAGAAATAATTTAGAACTGCTTTACGAATGGAACCATACTCACTGCTTCTGCTGTTGTACTCTTTACTAGAACAAGTAAGAAAAAGTATAGTTACAAGTGTGGAAAAGGAAGGAAAAATCTGGATGGTGGAATATGTGCCTTCCACCTCAACTGCCAACCATTGAAAAATAGAGTGTTTTAAACCTGGGAGTTAGCACACATAAAATGGCTTTTCTGATGCAGGAAAAAGCATCTTGTTCTTCCTCTGATAGCTCAGTTGGGAATTGCTGCAGGAAACATGCCATGTGGATGAAGAGGGCTACAAATCAGCTCTCCAGTGTTACCCATTTGTCTTCTACAATGTGGCTGCAATTATGGCATTTTCATTGTTTCAACAATCTGTACAGAATGAAACAGGGTCCCCTCTGGTTTCAAAAAGTCCCTGGTCAACAAATATATTACTTTAAAAAATCTGGGTAGGAGTCTAGGAAACACAAACGTTAACTTCATGGGAAAAACCTCTTCTGGTTTCTTCGGTTTCCTCCACTTTAGTGACAGCACAACACAAAGTCATTCTCAGAATGGGATATGAGTTTCTGAAGTTAGAGATGCTGTCTGCATATAAAGTGGAAGCAGTTTAAAATCAAGAAAGTTCTGCAATTTGCAACCAGTTTGTCACATGGCTTCCATTTCTTAAGGAAGATGTAAGGAATGCTCAGGGTTTTCTCAGATTTTTCAATCTCAGCATTCTTTTTTCTGTAGCTTTTCTATTTGCTAAAAAAAGAAAAAGCCCAACTAAACAACAGTGAAAACCTAACTCAATGTAATATATTAATTTTCTGCTGGAGTTTGCAGAGAGCCTGAAAGAACAACTCTCAGATGCATGAGATACTCAGAATTGAACTATGATACCTTTAATTCCACCACTGTTTGCTTCTTCATAGTCCTCAGCATGTAAGAACAGTATAGCACTATGAAGATATGAAACAGGTCCTTAACCACATGAGGTAGCTCAGGAGATGCAATTGGCTTTAATGAGGAAAAGCTCAAATCTTAAAAGTTTGAAAAATACTGCTCCAAGATACTGAGCATCCTCGATTCCTGCTGAGACACAAGTAATTAGGTAATGGAGCTTATTTTCAATCTTTATCCTGGGCTCTTCGTAAAGCTTTAAGCCAAAATACATCATCACTCATTCTGAGCTGCTTCCCATTCTGTGAAGCTGAACCAGCACTTACTACTAAACCTGTCTCTGGTTTCAAATTCATTGCTTGATATCACACCCCAGGAATGGGGCCAGTAGGTTTTTAGGGATTTATTTGCAAGTTCAGATTAATAAAGATTCATTTGCCACAACCATTTATTTTTTTATTTATTTTTTTAAAGAGTGTACTTATTCCTTTAACTACTTTTATTTAATTTTATTTTTTAAACATCAAACAAAATAACTGGAACTTTGTGTAAATGTGGATTCAATCAGTGATCACTGGATATTTTTTCCTGCCTCAGTTATGAAAGGAGATGAGGTGTTTAAATTACTAGATTTCACATGTGGAAGGAATAAATCTGAAGGAAATAGCATAGGATTTTTTCCAAGCTTGAATTACAAATTATCCCGAGACCCGGGAGAGGAGCAGAACAGGGCAGAAAACAAGATTTCAGGTGTCAAGATAGCTTCTCAGTCAGCCTTGAAAGGCACCTTGAGGACCCAATTTCTTCCTTATGGTGCACTCTTCCACCGTTATAGAAGCTTAAGGACTCCAGTTAGTACCTTTTCCATAACTGTTTCTATGATGTGCTGAAATATTTATCTTGCAATCATGCATGTTAATGTCAATTTTGAAAAAAAAAAAAAAAAAAAAGAACTAACAGATGACCCCAAGAGCTTACTTGTTAATGTGAATCTTGGAGGTACATAGAACTTACATATTACTAGCCTAAAAGCTCAAAGGGATTCTTTAAAAAAACCCTCATAAGGTTTGTTATGTGAATACTGTTAAAATGTTCAGATATCAAATAGAAATATACATGTTCCTTTAAGCCCTTTCAGTAAAGCAAGAACAGTGATCTGCATCCATTCTCTTACTCTTCCATGCTATGTTTCTCTTCCAAAATAGGTACCTCTTTCAGGCAGCCAGTAGGAGTAAATGACTTGACTATTCAGATTAGTAGCATGGGTACTATAATCACCTATGTGCCCAGGGGTGCTGTTCCTGCTCTGAATGTCCACAAATCTAGAGAGAGATCTCTGACTATAGGTTATCTTTCCTCTGGCATCAAGATATGGGAAGACAATTTCTCTCTTTGGTGCAATGCAGTTCCCATGTCAATTAGTGCCAAAAGCATTCTGCAGAGAAAGAGCAGTAAAAGGAAAACCAGCAGCCAAGCTTCTATATCATGTTTTAAATTCAATTTTTTAATTTCTTTTTTAATAATTGACCTGTCAAGATAATTACTGCAGAACATGAGACAATAGCTCTAGCACATTTGGGGAAATGCAACGATTTGGGGGAGGATATGAATTTTCAAAGGGTTTGCTGTCTGGAGTGGAATGCAATTTCATCATCATCTTAAAGGCAAACATTAGGGAAGAGGGGCATATGAGGAATGCAGGGAGAAAGGGATGTGGCCTTTTTTAATTTTAATTTTTTCTAGGCTTTTGAAAATTAAAAATCCAGGGGCAGACAAGCTTGCCCTGTAAAAGCTGCAATGGACATTAGGGTAAGTAGACTCTTCTTGTCTACTTGTGCAGCACAATAGAGATTTTCAGTGACAGGCTATGGATAATGCTGTGATTTGTATTATTCAGTATTCAGTTTGCATAGTTTTTAACTATTGAATCTGGTCCGTTTTGTTTGACTTTCATGCTTACTTCCAATGGAGCTTGTTTACCCTCTGCTCCCCTCTCCAACTCCTCTCCTCCAAACCCTCTCCAGGGACCACGAGCTAGAGCATCTCTGCAGGCTGCTACGCAACACCATGCTGCAAATTCAAGCCATTAACATGACAGCACATCTGATCCCAGCCTGCTGTCCACCACTCACTAGCTCTCCTATGGGAACAGCTGCTTTTAAATGGCAGATACCAGTGTCTCAAGCTTTGATATTCAAAAGCTTAGTCAACTGTGCTCTGTGCACTGAGAAGAGAAATACAAACTGAATCTGCTTGAGAAGAATTCTGTCACACAGTTTAGCTTTCTCAGTTATTTTAATGGTTAACTGACCAGATAATAAAATCCTTAATACTGAATATGAGCTTCTGAAGTCACAAATGTCATCAGTTTCAAGTGGAAACAGACATCATCCATTCTAGCATAAAAGATGTCTAAATCATGGCTCCTTTGAAATCAGTATGAAAGCACTTCTTACCCTGAGTATTCCAGAAAACGATCATAATTATCATAAAACAAAATTTCACTTCCCAAAAGCAACCAGCATATTCTTTTCAGTGGGGGAAGCCAGCCACATATCTCAGTTGTACACTAGACTCTTGCTTTTCACTTCTAGGTGTAGCAATTGATAAGGAAACTGTGAGAAAGCAACCTAAGCATCACTGCTTAAAAGATATGCCCGAGTCTGCAGATAGCCTGAAATGCCAGCTTTGAATTGTTCCTTTTCAATCCAATTTGGATCAGAATACTTGAAGTGGCAGTATTACTGACTGCTTCACAGCTCAAAAGCTTTTGAAAAGAGAAGGAAGTACCCGTGTGAAGATCAAGTACTTCTAAGGGTGAGTATCCAGTAATGGAGCTGGGAGATAAAGTAGCACAATCATTCTTCTCAGTTTAGGCTTTAAATACTTGGACAATACACTCCTGACTGCTGACTAGACTACAGCTTAGACCTATTCTTCTGTATTTTATACTTGACCCTTAATTTAATAAGAGACAAACCATCCCCTTTTATTCATTGATAGGTAAGACTGCATGATCGACTTAATCTCCCAGGATGACAATGATACCACTGTCTGAGAGGCTATAAATGATCACTCATGAATGAACTAGGGCTACATGGCTAAGCAATAACAAGTAACAGAAGAATAGGAGTGGGATGAAAATGCAGCAGGCTCAGTTTAAAATAGAGGAGAAATACTTCAAAGTTGTTCTTAACCTTGGCTTACTATCCCCAAGGACAAGAAAGCCCTCATGGACACTGCTGTAAGACCATCCCAATGAAGGTCTATTCTTTTTACTTCTTTTAGTTTAACATTTCTATACAAACCTCAGCTACCATACTGTGTAGTACTGGTTTCTGGAGCCTGGCAGGCTCTGCTTTTACATGCTAGTACATTGGGGAATCTTGATGTCTGTAATGGAACCCAAATTTCACTGCAAAAAGGGAAGGGAATTGATCTGCTCTGAATCACAATTACAGATCCAGCTTCAGAGCACTCTGAAAGCTGCCACGAGGCATTCCCAGCAGGAATTAATGTCCAGCTGGGACCAAGCAACAGTGACTGCCTGACTTCAGAAGCCATTAAAACATAGAAGCACTGCTTAACATTGGAAGAAAAGGTTTTGGTTTTTTTTCTTTCCACCCTCTTTTTTCTCTTTTTCCCTACCTTGCTTCTGTTTCTTAAATCACTACTCAGCATTATTTAAAAAGGGTTCCTTAAGTAGCTTTCATTCTGTTTCTTAGGAAGTACTAAATGGGAGATTGAGGCCAAATATGACCAGAAGTCAGCTTTGCTGACAAGTACTGATGTTTAAATAGAGCACTTCACATGTGAAAAAACATGTTCATTGCACAGGCAGAAAAAAGTGGAGGAGACAGAGAGCTGGAGCAGGAGTGAGAAATACATATGTTACAGTGTAACTACAGCTCTGTGTTCACTTTACCATTTACTATCCACAGTGGTTGAGCTGGAATTAAACAGAGCAGAGGACAAACAAAAGCCCAGTACTGCCTTGTATTTCTCCCAATTCTGGCTTGTTTCTTTTACCCAAAAATGCTTTCCTGGCCATTGGTTCTGGAAAGAGGTTTGCTGGTATGTATGCTTCTAACTGCAGCTTGACTTAGAGACAGGAATTGATGCTGTTCCAGCAGCTACCTAGGTGTCCAAATACCCCGATGCACTAGGGTTGAAATCAGGAGCAGGTCTTAGCAGCCATGTGCTACAAGTTCAGAAAAGGCAAGACCCACCTGCTGTGACTCTACACCACCATACCAGAGCTTGTTTCTATCTAGGGCTCCATGTACCACTCTGGACTGGCCTCTTCCCTAACCCACTGAAGAATACAGGAGATTACAGGCATGGGTGAGGCTCACTACAAGATCCACTACCTACCTATGGTTTAGTACCACACCTTCTCTCTTGGAATGTAACTGGCCACGGCCCATTGCCTCAGTCACAGACCTGCATGGTGAGCTCTCTCATATGATCCAACATATAAGGAAACAGACAACTAAAGAGCCCTCAAATGCTTTGCACACAGATATTAATCTGAGATATTCAGTGCCCTTAATAATAAACATTAGCCCCCTATGAGGTCACTGCACAGGAAAGAACAAGTGACAGAACAAAACGTATGGGTGCTTGCTTGAGTTACCCTGAAGAATGGAATAAAACTGAGAACAGGACTTCTGTCTTTCTGACAGGTTTTCATTTGGATGTATTGGAGAGAATACATTCCTATCCCCAGCAAGTTGCAGCTGCCTCCCTCCAAGTACCTATGTACAATAGCTTGCAAGAAAAAAAAAATCCTGTCTTGATGCCTAATTTCCAAATCTGTTTCTAGTTAAAAAAACAACAAGCACATGGGAAAAATGGGGAGATGTTTTTTACTCCATGGCTCACAACTGCAGATAAATCCTGATGACATATTTTTCCAATTGATAATGTGACCCAGGGCAACCTAAGTGCTTCAGTCCCTCCTTTCCACTTAGATGCATCCTTCCTGGCATGGCTGCTACTACATTGTATTGCCTGATAAGAAATTAGAATTGCAAAAGCAAAAGTAGATCAGTCCTCCGACTCTGAGAAACACACGTGCCAGTCAGTTCCTACTTAGTATGCATGGGAGAAGCATAAATGTCTTTTATGGTTAAACACAGATGATGATATACTGTATTTGTTAAGGAAAGAAAAGGGGATGTCCCTCTTTATAATCTATTATTTCTTTCTCTTCTCTCTTCCTTGCTGCATTTCCAGTAATTTTCTTCCTTCAGAAGCATCTAGGTTCATCTGCAGTTCCACAGTGGTCACAGGAGGATTTTCCTTCTCTCCTGGAAAGTATCCAGTCCTCGTTTTCTCTAAGGAAAGGGCAATCCCTCCCTTCCACCCCAAGAACAGCAGAGAGCTGGAAACCTGCCATGTATGACTGTCACATCATTTTAATTTTACCAGTAACAATAAAGAGGGTCAGTATCCAATTCTGGAGTCAATGGCATGCCTAACAAAACACTGATTTTCCAGCCCTGACCCTTCAACAAAATGACAAAGAGCTGTAGCACTAGAACTGCCTGCAGCACACTGTAGCCAGGGGTTTACCAAGGAGCAGGCACAAACCTCTGTGTTTGGAAAGACTCAGGATTACAGCTTATGCTTTGGATAGGAAACAGTGAATGAGGCCCAGGAGTCTACCATGCAAACTTGCAGCCTGTGTAAGAATATAGCACCTCATTTTAACACTTCTTGCTCTCCTCCAATAAATCTTTTTCAGCCACAGGGATGTGTGAAGGCTAAGTCCCAAAACAAAAATGCCCTCTTGGGATGGTAGACCAGGAAGCCACAGTTTAGCTTTCCCACCGTGCCTTCCACAGCTCAGGTGGATTAACTGAGCTGTTCACATGAGCATGCCCTGAGCAGTCTCAGCCAGAACTAGACAGGTGACTAACAAAGCTTAAACAACAAGCTTTCAGTGACCCTCTTCATTTCAACTGAAATGTGATAGGCAACACTCACAAGAGCTGCTTCACCAGCATCTTCCATGAAAAGATGATGACAAGTAGCCAGACAATTTGTGTGTCAACAAAAGTGCAGATGGAGGAGGATGCACCACAGATAAGAAAACCCAGTCTCAGACAGGTTAAAAACTAATTAAATCATGGAGTCAAATAGCTAAGTACTTCTAAAGAACTAAAGCCAACCAAAGTAAGAGCAGGCATAGGACATATTTGTGCCTTTCAGAGTTGTGGCCTAAAATATGTATTTATCTCTTGTCTTAGGCAAAATATTTCCACTGTAGTAGCACTATCACAGCATTTTTCCTGTGACATTCCTGCCCCTAAAACTCCTTCAAATCTGTTTTAATGCCTCAAATTCTTGTGCATTGTTTTTCTCCCCCTCCCCAGCATCCTTATTTATAGCCAGCAGGTATAAGCAGGTCTGTTGAAAATAAGAAAAAAATACTTTGTACTGTGTCCCATGAAATCATATCATGTATGCAGCACGGCAAGGGTACGTACTCCAGATATCTGGACAATATGGTCCCAGGTCCTTAAACTTACTCCCAAGGCTGAGCCACTGCTGTAGGTATGCAAAGCTGTGTTCCCAAAGTCATTACTGGCATGCAAAAGAACAAAGCACATTCAGACATCATCTAGTTGCTTCTACACTCAACATTACTGATCTTTAAAAAAGATATCACCTTATCAGGCTTGAAAAAACCCTGTCTATTGCCTCCTACAAAGTAATATCTTTACTACACATTGGAATACCACTGTATACTACATACTGTCTATGATAATAAGAAAGGATCCTGCTATAGATCACACTTGTGAAACAAACCACAATGGCCAACATAGTTTTGGCTGGAAAATTTTACCAGCTACCAGTTGTCAAGGATGGTGTCTTCAAACAACATAACTGTGGCAAAAGTCTATTGTGCAACTCTGATATAAACCCCTCAGGCACAAAACTCAGGTGAGATATCATAAGGGAAAAAATCAGGAAAGAGAAAGGAGAGTCTTATATATGTATCTAAATAACTAATTATCTATATGCATGCCTCCAAAACAAAAAACTGAAAAAAAAAGACTGGAACATAAATAAACCTGGCCCACCAGAGTACTGAAGTAATCCCAAAATATGAGCTTATTCTGGTGGGATGCTGAGTTTGTAAAAAGCCTCCTTATCACTCACATTCCTCTAGTTGTAACTTTCCAAAATATCTAGATTTCTTCCTCGAATCAATGAATTTGTAGGACTTCTGAATGCGTTTAGATTGGATTAACTTCCCTTACATGATCTTAAAAGGGAAAGTCAAGCTAGTCTATGCCCATACTCCAGTCAGCCAACGGTAACACTGTTTTCAAATGAGATAGCTTGAAATAGAAAGAAAGGACTTGAACATTGCACACATTTTGGTTCTGTTACGTTAGAACCTTGGCAGGTTTAACAAGACAGCTGGATCCTAAATTATCTCTAACTACTCTGGAAAAAAAAAAAAAAAAAAAGACCTAGGTGTCTTTGAGACAATCTCAGTGGAAAACATCTGCTCATTGCTCAAAAAAAACCTCACCCCAAAACAATAAAGAAACCTACCCACCATCCCCACCTCAAAAAAAAAAAGAAAAAAAAAAGAAAACCCACCTTTTTTTTTTTTTTTTTTTTTTAACGCCACTCTATAAATTAAGGTATGCTTCCCTGCAGAACTCTTCATTCATTTCTGCTCACCCATCTTGGAGAGAAACTGCAGCAAGAAGAAAAATAACATGTGTTCTGCTCTGTGTTTGCCAACACACCTTCATCTGCTGTAATGCATTTTGTTCCTACATGTCATTCTGACTCTGCAACTTGATCCTTCTTTCTGTGGAAGTTCTTTTCTTGACTGGTATTGTCTGCTTTGTAAAATCCCCTTCTTAAAATGAAATGACAACTAATAATTTTTTGGTATCCCTATGGACACTGATCTCAAAGCTATTGTGGGTTTTTTACTTAATAGCTTAAATTTTCTTTCTTAAATAAACTGTAGAAGTCTTTCATTATAATTAGATTCATCCTTCCTCTTGGATGAACTAGCAGGAACAACAGCTTCACACCCTGGGAAACTGCTGCTCTGAACTCCTGTCCTTTTGTCATACCCAAATAGTTCATGTATGTTTGTTTGCAATTCCCCTCTCATTCCTGCTTCATTGACAGTTATTTCTCTGGGCTCTCCCTTAGCAGCATGTCTGCAGTATCTATTTATTGAGGAAAAAGCTGTTTGCAGAAACCTGTTAGCTCTCTTCTAATCATACTGTGGGAGATATCTATCCACATAGACTGTCACAGGCACTTCACTAAAATTTTACCTGGTCAGTTTACTCAGAGTCATTTTTTCTTTTAAAGCTACAGTGCTCTTCTCACACCTCTGTGACCTAAGCTGTCCTTTGGGTATAGTTCATAGCCAGGAATTACAGTAACTTATTGATTTTTGTCACTGCATCATATTTCAAGCTGTCTATTGAGTAATGTCTATTCTCTTCTCAAGGTCCTCTTCTCATACTAAGCAGGAGTGTCTAGGGCTGTCAATCTCAGTGGCATTCATAAGTACTAACATCCACTAAAAATAAATTAGAACAAGTGATCTGATAATGAATAGCTGCAATATGAAGATATGGAAGAAAAATGTTTTTGTCAAATTTGACTGATATGGAATGTGTCATATAACATGACCCAAACTGTTTGACGAGAACAAATTACTGCACCACTCCCTATCAAAATAAACCAAAGCCATTAAAATATACAAATAAATCCCAGCTCAAGTATGAGCACACTGTATTACAGGAAACAAAGTTGACTAGATTACACTACTGGTTTTAAAAAAAAATAGTAAATGTCTTTATCAATGATTAATCGAGCTTTATTTTTTCATAATGGTGAAATTTAAAAAATCTTAAACAAAAATCAACTTCAAAAGTAGTTTGTGTAATTCCATAGGGTTACTGCCATATTGGATAAAACAGAATAAAACAAGCAAAAGCTGAAAAAAAAACCTGACACCAACAAAATGCAGATTAACTGCAGAACCAGACAAAAGGCCACAGCAGCAGATCAAAAAGAGAGCAGCTTGGCAAAGTATGATGAAGCATTACCATAATAAATTTTGTGAGTAAGCAGTGTCCTTTAAAATATTTCTTTTGATCCCTTAAGAAGGCATTTACTATAATCAAGAAAGGATTCACTTAGCAAAAAAAAATAAAAATTTTAAAAGGAGTAGATTTTTCTAGGACTTAACATTAACAACCCATTTCCAACACCTCCATCATGATGTTTCATAGCTTTCTAAGAAGCTTACCCTAATTATCTAGTCTGGCCTTCTGAATTCCAGCCAAAAGAACTTTCTGCAGCAATTTCTGACTTGTATGATCTAAAAGTAATTTCCTACTGTTTCCTTTCAGGATTATGGGTGAAAGTGAGAGGCTAGTTGGACATTTGAATTTAACTAGATTTCAGGTCAGGTGCCTGGACTAGGAAGTAATTGAGCTCATCAAATGTCTGAGTCAAGTGCCTGTTCAAGTCTTCCCTGCAACACAGGTAAAATTGAACCCCCCAGCATAAGGACAGACAGACAGGGTCGGAATGTTCTTAGGTGACTGAGGTAGGATAGTAAAGTGAGAAAGAAAAATATTGGGGTTTTAGGCTTGCTCTTCCCATTGCTGCTGGCTGCACAGGAGCTGAGCCAGCCAACACTGCTGCTTTTAAGGCCCATTCTGTTATCTCCATTTCTCTCCATCCCACAGTAAGAAGCATCCCCAGCTGCCCAGCTTTCTCTCAGCAAAAGTAGAAGCCATCTCTCAGCAAAAGCAGTGAGAGCCGGAGCTTTGCAAGGGACTGCAAACCAGAAAACAGCGATTACAGTTGCCACGGGCAACTGCTGGTTGTGTCTCCTCCAGGCTGTGCTGGGATCTATAGAAGGCAGAACTATAGTACTGCCACAGTAAGAGTCTAAAAAACTGGAGGGAACCAGCCTTGTTCTGTCCAGGTTTTGATCCAAACTAGACTAGCAAGTCTACAGGAACCACAGCACAGGCCATTGGCTGCCCAGGCATCCAGCTGCATGCTGGGGCCTTCCTCCAGCCCAGGCCTTGTACGGCAGATCAAAGGCAGTCGTAACTGTCATTACAGCTAATGTAATGAAGACATGGTGCTAATCATTGTTTGGAGCAGGAGTTTGCTTTTTTGAGAATTTTTCCTGAGTGCTGTTAAAGGGTCCCTCGCTGTTTTCAAACAAGCAAGTGAAATCTAGGTCGCTGAGATCTGCTAACAATTATCCTCAGAGCTGCTCTTGCTGCTGCCTTTCTCCGCTCTGTCCAACACAGAGCAGGAGCCGCACGGCAGGCTGAGCACTCCGTGGGGCGGGAGGCCATTACGCCTTATTAACTTTGAGTTACTAAGCCCTTTGTGCAGGAGCTGGATATAATCAAAACACATTTTCAATGCTAAGCTGCTAGAGTGAGGAAGAGCTGAGTTTGTTTTTGTTTTTGGTTTGTTTTTGTTTGGTTTGTTTTTTTTCTGTGCGTGTGCTACCTGTCTAGTGATCTTGTGAAAAATAGCAAGGCTGAAGTTCAGAAAAAATCCAAAATGATTTGTGGACAAACCAGTAATAAACCCAACAACAATAAATAAATAAGAGACAAAAGAACAATGACTTCACATTATTTAAGCCACATAGACATCTGATGCAAAAGGCAGGTATCTCTCATTTCAGAAAAATAAAAGTTACTCCAAGTGTAGAGACAGCACAGGTGACTCAAATGGCTGTTGACTTTGGAAGGTTCCATTTTCCAGTCTTGACTTAAGCTACAGAAACTGCCAACACCATCTCAACAAACTGGAAATCCCGTCCACCCTAGTGGGAATTCCTGCAAGGAACTGAGCAGGCTGAAGTACGCCAAAAACAATGTTTGGCGTAAGTCAGTATCTGTGGCAGCTGCTGCTGCTACAGTAATTTAAGACAGGCAGCAGCTGGGAAAGACTGATTCTCATGGTAACCCTTTCCATGTGTCCTCCACCCAGATGTAAAGTCAAAGACCCTCCTCTCAGAGGAGCACCTTTGAAGTTTTTAAGTGATACTTAACTCTAACAACATAACCCCTTTATCCTTGTTATAAAGCAGCCAGTAAAATATGATACCACACCCCAAAGACTCCAGGACTTTGAAGAGTTAAAGTGGAGGAAGGAGACACAACCTTGCTTTGCTAAAAGAATCCTAAGAATTGTGCTACATTTTAACAGCATCGCTTGAAGTCAGAAAATGCAAAGCCACTCAGAGAGATTTTTATCTCCTCAAGTCAAACAACAGTAGTAATAGAGACTCCATCATCTGAGAGTGCCTATGACCTGATTTTTGGCTGCTTCTCTGAGATACTTTTGAATTCATATGCTTTTAATTTCTGAAAGAAAAAGTGTTTGGGAAAGGAAGTGAGTATGAAAAAATATATCTGCAATCTGGGAGCTACAGCTAATAGAAAGGAATTGTCTGTTTCTTATTTATGTATATAAACAAGACAGAGTGATGGTGAAGGACTATAGATTTTCTGGGAGATTTTCAGTGTAATGGAAAAAGCAGCTCCCATAATCCTTACACTACAGCTTGTCATGTACAGATTGATGTTATTCACCCACAGAATAGAAACAATGAGGTCTATAGCCAGCTCTTTCCCCACTACCAGTAAGCCATGCTCAGAACCTTGTGGTACTGGCACAAGGAGGAGCTCCACAGCCTCTTCATCCAGTCCTTGTTTGTACATTAATGGAAAACCTTTGGATCACAGAGTTGCATGGTAGAGTTGCATCCATTTAACACTATTATTTCTGTGTAGAGCAGGGTCATGTATCTAATACCTCTGTATTTCTTGAGTGAAAGCTGAAGAAGACATGGGGAGCATGTGTTTGACCAAAATGGCTTATTTTTAGTGGCAGTTTCACTTTCATCCAGATCCTTTTCTATTATTCTTGCAAACATTCACACTAGATGCTTTATAGCTAAAAGAAAAAAATAAAAATCTTCAAAATGCTCAAGCATGGCTTTATCTCCATGTGATATGTGGATATATCATATTCACATGGCAATTTGTGGAGGAGCAAGCTGAAAAGTGGGCCCAGGAGCTCGGGGATAATGCTATGAAACTTGTGCAATCAAGCACATAAATATAGTACAACAGCCTGCTTTCAAAGCAGAACAGCAAACAATTAATGAGAAATGTATTGAATGACAACTCTTATCAGCCACTTCTGAAATAATTGCAAGTATGTTTACAAAACTCTAAGCATATTCAATGCCAATTTGAAAAGTGAGCATGAAACTCAATTAATTAAGTAAGTTAATTATTTCAAAGAGTCAGCTACTTCCTGAAAAATCACAATCTGAAGAAAGCAGCCCTGGCTGAGAAGACATTTCTGTTTGGCATGACTTCTCACCATGGATCTTCCTACGGCAGTGAACAGTGCCTCTTGGTTTATGTATTCTGTGATGGCTCCAATGCTTTTCTACATATAGTACCTCACTGCTTTGTGAAGGATTTATAACAGTATTAAAACAGATGGTTTAAACCCACAGCAAAGCAACAAATAAAAGCTTCTGCTCATTTTGTCAATATGGTGAACATAAAAGGCTTGGGTGGATCAACTTTACTCCTGAACGACCCAACCACAGAAGATTGCTGTTTGCACCACCCCAGGGCACTCTGAGACTGCCACACACCACTCTGGAATTACCTGGTCTCTTCCTGCAGCACCATCAGCTACTGGGCACCCACGGCCATCTCCTCAGAGGGGCACTATCATCCATTTCCTCAGCAAGGCAATGCTCAACTGCATATCAGGCACCAAAAGCCATTCCCTCAGTAGGCACCGGCAGCCATCTCCTCAGTGGGCACATACATCCATCTCCTCAGAAGAGCACTGGCATCCATTTTTTTCAGCAAGGTGGCACCTGTCACATACCCAAGGCCATCTCCTCAGCAGGGGAGCTAGCAGCCATTTACTCAGTGAGGCAGCACCCCCTCCTAAGCAGGCACCAGAGGCCATCACCTTATCGGGCACCAAAAACTATTTCCTCAGCTGGCACTGGCAGCCATTTTCTCAGCAGGCCGCAGACCCCATTTCTTCAGCAGGGCACAGGCCCCATCTCCTCAGCAGGATTCAGGCCCTATCTCCTCAGCAGGACATCTGCACCATCTCCTCAGCAGAGCACAGGCCTCAACTCCTCAAGCAGCTCCCACTCTCTGTGGTGCCAGACACTTCCCAACAATCTCTGTGGGGACAGGCAGGGGTGCATGGTTGTGGCTGACAGGGCCCTGAGATGAGTGGCTGTGGTGAGCTGTGGGCCTGTGCCCCATGTGGGACATGGGGCACCTGGTGGGAAAGAGCAGCAGGGGCAGGTAGCGGGGCAGGCAGAGCAGCCAACACAGTGAAAGGATAGGGAAATACAATGTTTTCTCAAGGCTCTGCTGCCCACAGAGGCTGCAGGATGGCAGCAGGACCACATGCAGAGACAACTCCCAGTGGCATTTTCCTGCATGAGGGGAACAGAGCCCTGGGCAGCATGGTTGGGCTGGTTTGGAAAGCCCTGAGGAGCAAGTAAGACAGTAGAGGGAGTAGATGGGCAGCTCCAGCCAGAGTCAAGTTCAGGACACCTGGAACTTTCTTTAACATGCAAGATGCATCTATGAGGGCTGAGCTTGTGGGCTCAGCTTGAGCTACAGTGATGCTGCTACGGTATCAAAAACCACACCATTGGATGCACTGACTGATCTGAGTCTACTCCCATCCCTGCTCTCTACATGACAGTGGTGACACACAACGGGAAATCCTAGAAGCCATGATTTGTGATCATGTGGAAGTTATGCAAGAGTGTGAAAGACTTTCACACAACAGTACTTTGTCCAGCTGCAGACATTACCCCCACCCTTACCACAGGCCATTACTATCACTGCAAGATGCCACAGCTGAAAAAGTACAGGCAAAAAATGTTCTGTTGCTTCTTTGCACATTTGGTGGCTGGGATTCATCTTTCTGAGGAACCCCTAAAGGAATGGCAAAGGACAAAGCTGAAAGTCACCTGAAAACCAGGTAAGTCTGCTCTTGTCTTGCTTCCTCCTCACACCCTGGACTTGTATTACCTTCTAAATACAAGCAAAATGACAGACACAGTAGGATGTCTTAGATGCAGCAGTGGAAATAATTTTGGGAAAGGGTCTGTTGAATGCATGGACCTGAGGAAAATTGTGTTTAATATCTGCTAAATCATCCCAGATTATTTGTCATTACTTCTCAAAATGAATGTTTGCAGGGTAAGACCACATACCCCTTGTTATCTCACTGGGCTCTCAAGTACAGATAAAGTCTGGAATAACAGCAATATCAAACTTGAAAATCTGCAGATTTTGACAGTTCAACTTCATGCCTACCAGACTATTCTTTAAACACCTAAAAGTTAATATACTCCTAATTACCTGTAGATTTGGGCAAGAGCATTGTAGTTACAGATATCTATGCTTACTAGACAAACCAGTCTAGGCAAATCAATCGATACACTTCCCCACTTATTAGAAAACTCTCTACTGAACACATTTGTAATTTGAATGATCTGAACAAAGAAAGAGTTAAAGGAATGAAAATCATTGTAAGGGTAAAAATTTGAAGCATTCCTATTCATGTAACTTTTTTTTTGTAATGTACATTCATATAATTGGGACATAATTAATTTCCATTTATTGTGTAAAATCTATTCTATTACAAGCATCTTAAAATGGCCAGCTAAAACTCATGCCACTGTAAGCATCCAGCAAGCTGCTCACTGCCTATATTCTTGTCCTGCAATGCTCTTTTTTAAATTTAGACAACAGTTTCATCTCTTCACAGTACATTGCACATTCTCATTCTTTTGCATTAGTATAGGGCATTGTAAACTGAAATGCAGTAATTTTAGGATCATTAAAATGGAAAATGTAAGTAAAAACACACATTAAAATCTCCCGTGTCTCTTCAGATTTAGATTACCTGGCACTCTTTGTCTTTTACATTCCTCTGTTTCCCAAATCAAATCCATATCCCCAAATGACTTGATAGTGTTCCCTGAAATATCTTGCAAGATTTACATATAAGGTGGGTGTTTGTGGCATTTATTAGTTAATAGGTAATAATTTACTGCTAATTTTTTTCTGGTGGTATGTACTTGATTGCTGCTATGTGGTATCTGTTGTGGGTTCATATACCATATAATGTGTGCTTTACAACCTATTTACGACAAGATTAATCAAAAAGGCAAGCTGTAACTTTTTCAAAATCAAGGTAAAATCCTCTGCTTCTATGGTTGCCTTTTTTTTATTACCTACTGATTTTATAGTGACTATTAGCTCTAAGATACAATGCTTAATTTGGGTATGATAAAAGATTTTAAATGCTCTCTGGAAAAACTTTGCTGTCAAGATGACACACTGTAAATGCAAGAAGGAACATTATGAAGTAGGTAGCAGTGTATTGGCAGCATCACTAAACACAGAAGATGAGTTAAGAGTTTATTTCTCAAGATTGACTTTTTCCTACTATGGGTACTAGAAAACAAGTTTTGGGTTTGCATTTCAGATTCATTTGCTTAATTCATTATGCTGAACTTACCACTAGAGAAGACTATTCCACAGCAAAGCACTCTACATTGTTCAAAAGTCTTTTGGATACTTTTAACCTACTGCTTTTCCAACAGGACTCAATAATTAGTAGATTTCTTAGGAAAGGAGAGTAAACCAGAGTTGCTCTGAAAAAACAGTAGTAGAGGAAGCCCTTCTACACTTTTTATTATATACAAGGTAAATAGTTGTTTGTCTTACGGTGTTTGCAATGTAAGCAGTGCCAATCCTCTATTTTTGCTTGAGAGAAGATGGATAAGAGGCGAGTCTCTTGGAAATAATGTGCTCAGAGGGGATACTCAGGCAATAACTGAAAGAAGGAACTAATAAACAATTGCTTTATCAATAAGCGTTTTCTGGTGTGTTACTAGGCTACTGAAGTTAGATAAAATGCAAAGTGATGTGGCTTTGTGTTCTTTCTTAAGATATAGGAAGAGAGTCTGAAAAAATGTTTACTTTCTTTAAAGAGTATCCCTACCTCCAACCACAGTTTTTTTTCAGGTTAAAACTTCAGGTACCTCCATCCCAGGAAACTTATACCATTACTGAAGTTACCAAAATCTTCACAATGTAAAAAACACAAGACTGGAAACTAACCAGTTAGCAGGTGATAAGGTTTATCCTCAACTTGTTTAAAATGATTTGCCATTTGTTTTTTTCTTATAAAAACACTGACTTTTAGTGCTGAAGATTGCTTGTGCGATGATACATACTCTGCAAAGGTTTCTACAAAACTGAAGGATATCAGAGTTGCCAGTCCTGAAATAAAAGTCAAGCTTAAGTTAGCTCATTCTTAAAAAATATATATGCATTTCAGGTTTTCATTATACAAAAAAAAAAAAAAGTAAAATCAGAAATATAGCTTTTCAAAACCATGTCTATGTCTGTTGTAAACTTGTACTAAATGTCCCTGTGCTGTTTTTAAGATGCCAGTCATGCCTCTTTTATGGTCACCATACCACAGTTGGTTTTTTTTTCTACAAATCTTTTTAAGAAAAATAAGGCAAGAGGAGGTTCTTTCATACAGATATCCCAAACAGACATCCCATTTTGGAAATTATTGTGTGATCTTCATTAAAAAAAAAAAATAAATGTTTCTTAGTAGTGTCTTTGAAGGCAAATTCAAAAGATCTCTCTAATAATCCCTCTGGTACCCATTCTTTGCCAACCAAGTATTTCTGTATTCAATTGGTTCCACCTCCCCATGATGGATAGGTGGATATTCCTATCCCTCTGTGGTTATCACTAAGAGATTTGATTCTGGGCAAGCTGACAGAAATACACCATGACAGCAGCATCTTCAAATAATGATGGTACAGGATGTCTGTGTAAACATCAATTTTTCCAGATTGCTACTGCCTGAAAGCTTTAGAAGCTATGCTCACAATTTGTGTCTATGTTAATAAATCTTGTGAATGTTTACCAGCAAAAATGTAGCTATCACTAGTGCTGATTGCAACAGTTCTACTAGGGCAGGCCAGAGCCAAAGCTTGACAACCTGAGTAATGCTAAAATGTTGGCAACTGTCCACCTTAACGCCAACACCTTCTTACATCCTTAGGCCATTGCAGAGTATACACTTGTACTGCTGCAAAAAATATTCTGAGCACTGGAGGTAACTATGCCACTGTCAGAAAATAGGTGCTAAGTAGCCTGCATTAAGACTGTCAAACTGGCAATCCAGCTCCATCTGGATCCTGAATGATTTTCTATCATCATACAACAGTATAAGGTTCATTTGCCATCTGGCTGCTGAATCAGCTGCTGTCTTACAAGCAATACCCAGCTGGTCCAGGGTCAGGATTCATTTGTTTTTTTGGGCATCTCCATTTTTAAGTGCTCAGCTTGAGTAATTTTCCTTGCTGACTGTTTACCAAAGGGGGGTTGTAAACACTTGTTCTTACTGGATATTGGGAAATTTTAGCACACCTTCTACTGGTACTCACTTGGGTCAGTGTTGGAGCAGGAATCCAAAAGTAGCTGGAACAGGCATTGTTACAGCAGCTAGGCTGGAGGCATCAACATACTCTTAGCTCAAGGGCTTATTTGAAAGTCAAGCACTTCTGACATTTTCTTAATAGTTTTAGTTGGTGGCTTTAGGAGCAAGAAATACTAAACTTAAAAAAAGGGACCATCTTAAAATTAATTACATTTGGGACCCAACTGTTAAAGCAGTGGAAACTAATCATTGTTTTTGAAAACTTTTGCCTATTTGCTCTTATCTTTTGTTTGTCATCAATCCTTTCACAGTCTTGGCTGTTTATCCTTTTCCCTGAGCTTTCCCCTGAGCATATCTGGTTCAAAGGTGTAATGAAGGCAACTCATTCCATGAAAGAGTCTCCTTGCCTCAAGGAAACTATGAACTGGAGCAGTACTCTGCTGTAAGCACTCCATGAACAAGCACAAGTGCTGAAACAGCCATTGGTTGTGGAGCTCTCCAGCTACTGGAGACACTTCATTTCTCATTTTTCATTCTTATTTCTTTTAAAGCCATTTGTGATAAAGCTACAGCCTGGAGTGGAAGAATTCACCTTAGCCATAAAGCTTCATTGCAAGGCAGCAAATTGCACTGTATCAGAATATCATCCTTATCTAAGATTCATGGAATGAATTATACATATTGCATTGCCTTAAAAATGAAACCTGGTGAAGTATTACTGTAATTTAAAAATCTAAGTGGATTTGTACAGTGAGATTTAAAATTTAAACCTGTTTAAATATTGAGCTGATTGGGAAAAATATTTTTGAGAAAGTATTGAATAGGGAAAGAATCTCCATTTCAAGAAAAAGCAGCCCCACACTAATTTTGTCGTAAGAAAAACCATGAAGAAATGTATTCACTGGGTAACTTCCATCTAGCAAAGCACAAAAGACCACAGTCACCTGAACGTGTTAATGTCCCTATTGAGAATTTATGCTAAAATAGGAATTCAAGGGAATGCAAGGTAATTTACCCTGCAAGGTAAGAGAGACATTTTGGCAATATGGATTGCACTAACTTTGATTGATTTATTTTGATGAAATAAAAGCAAACAGTTACTGTTGGTAGCTGATGCATGACTTTTTTATTTATTTTTAAAAGAACAAACCATAGTGGCAAACAGATTCAGCCTTTTGATTGCTGATGACTGTTCAGAGGTGGCGTTTTAGCCCACCCACTCCAGCAATCATTACTTCTTGGCACAGAGTAAGGGACACTTCCGTGAGAGCAGGATGTCAAATTCTATCCTTGATCTGCTAGCTAAACAGATCAAGGGTGGTGCTGCTGGAATGTCATTTTACCTCTTTCTCTGTGAATGTTGTCGGATTGTATAGGTACCATTATCTTGTTTAATAGTGATTGACCATCTTGCTGTTCACACACCAGTATTGCTTGGCTCTGATAAGGATGGTGGTAGAATGTTTTATCTAGCAGAATGGAGATACTTACCCAAACACTGTCTCACAAATGTGATTGCATTAGTGAGGTCATCTTGAAACTGATCTGAAATCAGGCATCAGTTTTAATCTCAGCCATTACTCAATATGCTTTATATACCATGTGTCCTCTAAAAAATCTTCAATAAAGCAGGCTGGTGAGGTTAACCAGACAGATGGTTGAAATGCTACATGTGAGATGGATTGGTAAACAGATAGGTAAGGACATGGATGGGTGCTTCAAAAGGCAGAGAAAAGGGTAGTTGATTACAAGGCTAGATAGAAAATGGAAGGTATTATAAAAAGAAATATGGGATAATATAAACAGAGCCCTTAATCCAGTTGACTGTAAATCCCTTTTTCTTAATTGGTTTAGAAACTGAGGGCTGTAATGTGAGACAGAGGGCTTTCAGCTGCTTTTCTTCCTTGCTGTCTGGAATTAAATTAGGTGGAAACAATAGCAGAGCTGACAGCTCCTTGTCTGTAGGGGCACTTGGAGCTAATCTGCTATTGAGATTAATACAATTATATGGGTTTATAGGATTGCCATTGATACACAGATTAGGGAACTCCCAGGCGAAGTTGCATCTCAGGGTATTACAAAGGGGGAAAACATACAAGGGTCCCAATTATCCAAAAGTCAAGGGGGAAAGCTACAAAGACACATTTGGGTTTTTTTTTTTCCCCAGACTCTTCCAAAATACCACTTGTACACATACACGAGGATCTTGACCCAGAACTAGGAGAATAATGTTAGAGACTTTAGTATACATTATTTACTCCATAGACAATTCTCCAGTGTGGTCCTGAGCAATCTGAGTTCAGAGATAAAAATGCTTGTTTCAAATTGCTCTCCTGCAAGGGAACCACTTGAAAGCAGTAATTTAAAATGAAGGCACAACCTAGATCCAGATTTTGTATAGCAGTTGGCTGTCCTTGCATTCTCCCTTCCTTGTGTGCATAACATATAAAGACACCAGCTCTTAAACAGAATGATGTAAAATCTATTGTATGGGTTTTGAATAGCCATAAATATCATAGTTGTGAGCCCAACCCTTCCCTCATCTTACAGTTTTACTCCATACTCCCAACAGAATGAGCACAGAGCTGGGTTATCACAGACCACTATGAATGCACATGGTCTAGGTACATACACTCATGCTACCAGCTTCTGGGTACCTCAAACCTTTAGTGAGTTCCATTAACACCACCATAAGGTGTGAAAATGCAAATGTATCACTTTGAAGCTTATTAACCAACTCACCACAAGTCTCGTAAGAAGTCTGCATTAGTGTAGCTAATCAACTGTAACTCCTGCCATTTTCCAACTATTCCATGGACCATGTTTCACATATTACTAATTGTAGTGAAGAAGAGGATTGCTTTTATCATTTCAAACTTTAAAAGATTCCATGCATCCAGGACAAAACTTTAAGACAAGTGATGGATTTTTATTTTTTTTTCATTTACAAGGGTGCTTTCTATAATACTTGACAATATCTCCCTAAAAACCACATTATTTACATCATGACCCAGAGGACATTTGGCCTTCAGAGAGCATGAGCAAGAGTTACATATGGGCCTAAGCATCCTTGGAAATCCATCCTTCATTTTCTTTCAGCCTTTGGGTACTGAACCTGAATCGGGCATTACCCAATTCCAACAGTTTTAAGATTAAAGAGTTCAGAAGTCGTTTGGCCTCCAGCTTCTTTCTTTCTGAGTAGAGCATGAGATATGATCTTCCTTGGTGGTGCCTTAAGGGTAGGTTTCAAGAAGAGGCCTCCCATTGTCTGGCATCACTTTAGCACAAAAAGCCAGTTGCTCCATCTAACCCAAACTGCATACACTGAACACTGTTACATACTAATCTGTAGCCTGAAGCACTGCCTGAGGTACTGACCTGAACTGCTTGCCTAGAGAGAACATGATGCTTGCCAATTTTAGCTGTCATCTGAGAAACATCCAGCTACTGCAGACTGGCAGAAGAGTAGTGAGGAGATGATTCTGAGAAGCAGTTCATTGATGAAGGAGGAAACAAGACTTTGAAATTCCTTCACAGTCCCCAAGTGAAAAATTTAAAGGCACTCTACTTCCTGCAGACTTTCTTCTCCCATACTGACTGGAGATTTGCAGCAAAATGAAAAGTTGGCCTTTCTGTGGCAATTCTATTATTTATTAGGTGGTTACTTCACTGTTGACTCAGAAGGCAAACAGCTTCCCCTTGCTGGACTGCTGTGGCTGGGCCCAATTACTGCTTCATCCTCTATTTTCTGTTTATTTATTTTTCCCCTTTAAGAGGGTTTTTCCTCTGATCTGTATTTTTCTCTCTTTGCATCAATGTCCAGCCACTAAAGCTAACCAGTTCCTGCCCTGCTGAGGCTAATACCACGAGACTGTGAAGCTGGGGAATTAACACCCTAAAATACTTGCGCAAGATGGAATTTCAACTCAAATACAGGCCAAGCTGCCTGCACATTTGGAAAAAGCTTCTGTGTCCAAAACCTTGCCTACATTTTTCCTTACTACATTATGTCACTCAGCTCAAAAGAATACATCTCCCTGTAGATCTGGCCTTGAAAACACAGTATATTCATAAAACTTCTTTTCCTTTTCTTCTAGCAACCAAAGAGCTATAATCTATTTTTATTTCTAGGAAAGCTCAGGTTCTGAAAGCACTCCATCTAGGAGATAAGTCATCCAAGATTATTCAGCAGACTAAGAGTCTGTACCTCACAATTTTTATTTGCAGTACTGAATTTTTAAAAGGGGACTGAACAGGTCAAAACAAAGGGCATGAGTTTGCCAAACACCTCGGACATCTAGTCTAACTTTATGCGAAGAGCTTGTGATGGAACTCTCTGACAGCAAGACCAGGCTCTGTGCATATAAATTCTTGTGTGTGTGAGAGATGGTTACAGCTTCCCATCTGGCTGGGTGCTGGGGCAAAGAGAGAGACGCAGGTGCAGCAGGGAATGTAAAAGGCAGTTAATGTGCCGTACGGAACAAGAGTGCTGCATAAAGCACTTTAAAGTGGGACAAGTGACAAATTGTCTTGCTTTTGTAGGTAAAAAGCATCTTGTTATGGTCTGAAGAGGGTTAGAGAATACAGTTTACCAAGGAATTTTTGAGGGAAAGTGTCGTTCAGAAGGAGAAAACTAGGGAAGAGAGAGCAAAAAGCAGCCCTAAGAAACTGAAGTCAGAGAAAACACTGTAATGAAGAGAGCTGCTGATGCAGACTCTCAAAAGAGGAGTGTCTAGAAATGAGTTCATCAACTATACATGTCTATGAAGTCTGGTTGGGTGCCACAGACCTGTTTATGACCCACAACCTGTACTGATGCAGCACTTAACCAATTACAATTATAAGCAAAGAATGAAAGAGCTTTGCTCCTGAAGCCCTACAGAGTGCCTCTCTCTCAGGGCTGCCATAAGGAGCCACGCTGTAATCCTGTTGGTTGTCAGCAGCAAAACGGAGGCCACAGCAAATGTTGTGCAAGGGTCATTAGTTTTGGTTTCACCCCTTTCCACAGGCTGTGAAGCAGCACTGAGTGCTGCAGCCAGCAATGGCCTTGAAAACATGTGGGCCGATGAGTTTATCCTTGGTTAGCAATGCTGTGCTTTCAATTGATGTGCAAGGAGCTTGGACACAGCATCCTTCACAGCACATCCATGCATTACCTGCAATAAGTAAATCCACATATCTACATATTTGTCTTGGCAGGCCTGGGGGGATCCACCACAAAGTTGAACACAGATGCATGTGTAGGAGGAGTATGTGTGGGATTCAGAAAATAATGAGACTGAAGTAGTACTGGGCAGATTATATTATTATATACCTAAGTAAGAGATTTCAGATACTACACAGTATCTGTGGAGGGAAGTTGACTCAATGGTGTTTCTTTCCATGTGCTCTATTGTACAACTTCTATTTGCAATGCAAGTGAAACAATTACTTTTAACAACATGGAAGGAATCAGCAGCTACCTTTGTTCACAGATATAATGGGAGTTTCTCAGGTGCTTAACTGCAATAGCCAGCTGCCAGCAAAAATATTTGTTGCCCTTTTGGTTTACATATTTACCTGAGGATCAAAAAACGTTAAAATGATAAATTATGGTTCCATCATTACTGAAGAAATATATCTACAACTCAAGAGTGGGCAAAAATACTACTTTGCTGCCAGATTTATATACACAACACTAATCTTGGTTATATATGAAAGGAGATGAATGCTTATGGTTATCTAACGAAGGGACTATAAACTTTGAAAATGAAGACAGAAAAATAATTTAATTCAAATAAATATGGAAGGTCAATCAGAATTAAGAAAAGAGAAAGGAGAGGAGAGAAACTGATGTAATTTAAGCAGTATTAGGGGGCTAGATATTCAAAGTGTTATTTCCCTGGTGCTTGACTAAAAGCTGCCTTGTAGACATGCAAGACTGTTTCTCATAATCACAAAAGATGTTAACATGTGCATGGAATGACAATGAAAATTCACTAGGACCAAGATTACTAAAAAGTAAATGATAACTTTGGAGTGTTTCTACCTTGGGTTGTTGATCTTATGACTCTCAAAGGTCTCAGCAGTCTCTCTTTGAATGACTCTTCAAATGTTTCTTTGGTGAAAAGTTGAATGTTAGAAACCAGAGACCCCCAACATCATTAATCATGTCTTGATAACCTTGTCTTATAACAAGAGAGGATAAAGAAATATTTTCTATATAACTCTCACAAAGTGCTTTGGGATCGTAAACACTGAAGTTAGAGTCATAAAATGGTTTGGGTTGGAAAGGATCATCTAGTTCTAATCCCCTGCCACTAGACGCCCACCTCCCACTAGAACAGGTTGCTCAAAGCACCATCAAAACTAGTCTCAAATACAGCCAGTGATGACACATCCACAACTTCCCTGGGCAAGTGTCTTACCACTCTCATAGTGAAGAACTTCTTCCTAATTTCTAATCTAAATCTACCCTTTTACAGTTTGAAGCTATTACCCCCTCATCCCATCACTATAAACCCTTGTAAAAATTCCCTCTCCAGCTTTCTAGTAGACCCCCCTTACATAACAATATTTCTCTCAAGAAGCATCACCAGAGATGTGTGCATTCCGAAATGCATAGAGGTGATCGACTCCACAACACAGTGGTTCAGAACAGGAATTAAAGGATATTTTAAGCAAAGAACCCTGTGGGGATGAAGTTTTGGTGGCCTAAAGTAATATTCTAAATTGCAGCCTTGACTAGATCAGATTCTTAGGAGTCATCAAGAGCTTACAGGTGATTTTAATGACCAAAAACATTTCAAGAGTGATTCAGTACATTGGAACAGAGATCCAGTGCCAGCCCACATGTCCTTGGGTATTCTATCTAGTTTCCAGTTATTAGTCCAGAAGACTATGAAAGTAGAGAAACTCATATCCTTCACAGCAGCAGCTGAAATTCAGATGGGATGTTCAATAGTGTCTGAGATAGTACTAGGTGCCTGTGTTCAGGCACCTGATTCCCAGCCCACGTTTCACCTAAAATATACTAGAAGCATATTCATTGACCTAACACTGTGAAGAGACAAACAAAAAAGAACAGTCACTTTGACAAAAAGGAAGAGACTAGTGAGCAGTAAACCACATCTTTGCCACAGACATGAGCAATGAAATAGTCCTCTGTCACAGAATTCTTCAATCAAAGGTGGAGGCAATCCAGCGTGATGAGTCCCTGTGTACCCTAGGACACTTCCTTCACATTGCTCAAGAGAAGGGAGAGATGGATAAGGAAATTTTCTAATACCTACCTGCTCAAGAGCTGGGGTGATGAACTCGTTGGAGAATACACAATGGTTGCCTGAAGACCATTTTTTAGTTTAGTGATATATGGGAATTAATGTGTTAAAAACAAAACATGTTCATATTTTACATTTGTATTCTTTTAAATAATATTAACAAGATTAATTCAAACAATTTACAACATTGAATGAAAGAGTATTTAGAAACTTCTAAAGCTGCACATGGTGCACCTAACAGTCTGTAACTGCTTTGTTAAAATATAAAACTTTTCAAGCTAACATAATGTATTCATGAATAGCAAGGTCTGGAGGGATGGGTCATTATGCTCCTCAACTCTGACCTCCTGCATATGACACAGTGCAGAGCATTTCACCCAGCACTACTACCATCAAACCCAATAATTTATAGCTGAACCATGACATCTCTTAGAAGGAAGGACATCCAATCTTGATTTAAAAGACTCTAGGCGATTAATTTACCACATCCTTTTACCATCTGTTCCAGTGGTTAATTAGCTTCAGTTAAATGTGTATCCTATTTGCAGTCTGATCTTTGTCGACTTTAGACTTTTATCTGCCTCTCTGCGTGGACATGATGGCTCATAATACTTTGATATTTCCCATATATTAGGACTGAAATGTGATGCCTAGACTGGAAATTTCAGGTTTGGAGTTTTGTTTTGGTTTCTCCTGTTGAAACCTTAAGACAAAGACTTTCAAGGCATTGGCACAATGCAGTATAATATTTCATTTTGGAGCAATTTCAATGACTCAGTGTTAATGGCATATAATTTTCCAGATTTTGAGGAGTAAAAATATTATGTGCACTTCATCTGTTTGTTTAAAGTGATTTTTTCCTAATGAAGGCTGTACTGTGCAGAAATATGGAAACAGGAGCTTGATCGAGTGGTAAGAACAGAGTGCTGAGAGTTTTTTTTCTGCCCTGATCCCAGTTCTGCCATTGCAATTTGATTTGTAAGCCAGGGGAAATCACCTCACTGTGTTGTAAATAGTTATGGTGTCTGTGTTATGAAGTGCACAGAGATTTCTGTAGCTGGGCTGGTTAAACCACATTAAAAAGTGGTGTCTGCTTGATACCATGTACTTTGGAAAGCTTAGTAACTTTAAAATGATTTCAAAGCCCAATCCCTAACCCAAACTTTTGCATTTAGTCATACCATTATGAAATGTACTTTATCTACCAATGATAAAAAATTTTTAATGAGAAACCAGAATACACACTCCTCTTGTACCTGCCATTTGCAGACTTAAAATCTAATTCTGGTGCTAGCATTGTTTCATTGTTTAACTTCAGTTATTGTTATTGCTATGTCTCCTTTATAACCTTATTCTATATCACATTTACTTAAATAATCCCACTGTTAAACCCAGAACTCCCTGGTACTGCCCTTAGATTTTTATCCTTCAAATGCTTTCCTCTAGCTGAATAGTCTAAGTTACTGGAGGATGACCATTTCAAAGTATTCTTTTCTCAGAAATGCTGTTACTTCTGTGAAGTGCAGCTTTGAGTCCTCAGTCTGTGTTTTTGACAATACAGACTTAAACCTTTTTCTTTTCTCTATCAGCAATTAAAGCTCTTCAGGTTACTGACTTCTTAGCAGATTTGATCATCTGAGTATAGAAAATTCCTCAAATACCTGGTATTTTCACTACCTAAATTATCTGTCTTCTCTGTGCCACCAAAGTCTTCAAATTGTTAACAGTGTGCACTTTTCTTGGTAAAGAAACCCACTATTCCTGGTTCTGCATCGCACTTGGTACCCTCGAGCCACATAAATGTAATCTTAAATGTGGAGTAGAAAGTCTACAGTTAACTAAAGCATTACTTCTTAACACATTCTTTCTTTTTTCCTTAACACATTCTTCGAGTGCCCTGCCACATCTACAACATTGTCCAGCCTCCTCTTAGCCAGACAACTCTCACAATGGGCATATGAGCTCTGCCACAGACATTCCCCCATTTTGCTCTTTTCTATCAACAAAGCTCCATACAGGGAGGGGCACTGCATACAGGACTGCAAATTTAGGGTTTACAACCTACTTTGCAATAACTCCCCTCCTGGTGCTAGAAGTACACTGGGTGCTTTTGTGTGAAGTAGCAGCCCTCTGGTTGCATGCACTGGTGGAATTTTGCTGATGCACTTCAAATTCTTGCTCTTGGCCACTGCCCCATAGGTTCTATGGACAGACAAGGTCATGGTGATAGAACCAGCCATGCTATGATAATAAAGACACTGTTCCTTTCTCCAGAGGGATCTCCAGGATGCACAAAGAAGGACCACTACCTGCTTCCTTCCACTGGCAGACGGTGCTCTGCTATCCCTTCTGTTCATGAAGCAATTAGCACTGAATTCTGGCAGGGTACCATAGATTGCCAGAAAACCAGAATTTAGAGAGTTAATTCCTTACTAATCCTTCTCTCTTTCAACAATCATGGAATGTTCCTAGATCTCCTTCAATCAAGAGCCCTAATTAAGAGAATAATTTATTGAACCTAATTAAAACCTAAGAACCAAAGCCCATCAGGTAGTTTTGGAGAGATGTTCCCAAAATGACAGGAAGAATTTTTTATGGAAAACGAGCTTCAAGCAACCACAAAATTATTACAGCAGTGTAAATGCAAATTGAGACACTTCAAAAAAGTCCAACAAATTCCTCATGATTTTAGTTTCCCTCTGCCCTAAATTGTTGTAATCTCAAGTTATATTTCGCTGAACTCAGCTTTTCCCAAAGGAGCTGTCACAATCTGGATACCAGCCATATTAGCTGAATCAAGATAAGTAATTGGAGATAATGGCCACACAAAAATACATAGATTATCTCACGGAGAGGCATCTTTGCTAATTCATTAAATAAGACATGCAACTATTAAGAATTTCTCCTCCCTTCTACCTCTATTTTACTCTTGATGGATCATGTACTCACAAAATACATTAGGCATTGTGATCCTCAGCAATATTTGTGCTTACATTGTTCAGACAATAACAAAAGGTGAAAAATACTGTTTATCTCTCTACATAAAACACAACAAAAAAAGCACTTCCCTCAAAAGATCTGTTTGCTCAACTGACGTCAGCTACTAACTCAGACACATTTGTGTGTTAGGAACCTACAGCTAGGAAAGCACACTGTGAATTACACTGCAAAGCAGGATTATCTGCAGCAGGAGTTAATGAAAAACAAATCACTTCTGTAGCAGAGTGGTCAGCAAGGGCTTAGTCCTGAGTGGTAAGACCACACCGGTAACCCAAACAACCGTCTTAGTTTGCACCCTAGTGTCATGCAGCAGCAGACCTGGCCCACGACACAGAGCAACAGTCCTCTTATCAGAAAGGAGCAGAATTAGTTTAAAAATACTGTCTTGCATTGAATTGCAAGAGACACAAAAGTCAGGCCAAGATATCTGGCTGTTAAGCTGCACTGAGAATAAAACTTTCTTTGATCTATATTAAATTTGTGCCTTTTTATTTCATCAAGAGCTGACTTGCATTTAGGCCATGGGACAGAATGGAATTCATTATATCTTCTCTCTTCTCTATTACTTTGCACTTTTCAAATTAAGTCATCTTAGTCTTTTTTAAACTCATCTGGCATAGACTCTCCCACTCCGTGCTGTGTCTTTAATAATTTTGTTGGGCTCTTGTCTGGCTTGGTCTCTTCAATGGCCATTTAGAAAGGAAGCAACCAGAACTGAATGCAGCAGTTTAGCTGGAACTGTAACACCAATTGATGTAGTCCTACTTTAACATGTTCTATGTTGTTATTCTTCTTTCATGCAAGCTGACATTTTTGCTGGTGGTTTTTTTTATCAGGTCTGCACATAGAGATGATGTCTTTGTAGACATTTTTTTCCACCCCAGAGACGTTACAGATGAATAAAACAAACCCCGCATGTACATACCTACGTACTTGTGTGTAGTTTAAAAATAGTTATTTCCAAAACGCATTGCTTTGCACTTCTCAGTGTAGAAAAAATAAACTTCAGGGAGACAAGATAATAGATAAAATAGCTATAAAGGCAAACAAAAACAATGAAACAAAAGATCAGTATGACAAGCAGTAATGGCTCAAAGTGGAGCAAGGGGAAGTTAAAAAAAGGTGCATCATTTTCTAACATTAGGAATGGTGGAGCAGTGGGATGGATTGAATGCAGAGGTCTGTCAGTCTCCACCATTCTTCAGTAACAGACAAGGCAGGCAGGGTGAGTTAGGTGAAGTAAACCCTGTACTGATTGTGAGCATTTAAGAACTCTTCCCCATGCTGTTTACTGTGATTTTGTGCAAGACATCTCCTTGGCATGTGCTCAGCAGCATTTCATCTTGTTCACAGCTGGTGTAATGTAGAGCCCAGCATTTATACAGGGTCTTAGAGTTGCTGACAATAAATCAGTGGCAACACAGAAGTGGTAATGGAATAAATGAAAAAAAAATCCTGATGTGGCTCCTAAGCATCCCATGAAATGAGTAGAAAAAGATCAGTGTGTCACAGTGTCTGTGGTAGAATACATCTCTAGTAGAACATACATTGTCCCAGTGAGGGTTGTTTCTGACACTTGTTCTCCTTTTGGTGACACTAATGGATCTATTCCTTCCTGTCTTCTCTGCCAAAACAACTAGGAAAGCTGTTCCAAGTCTGCACTAAGTCTGTATTGGCCACTACCATTAAACATGCAGTGCAGTATGTAATAAAACCTTGTTTCAGTGGTCAGGAATTAAATATTATAAAAGGTTTAGAAGCAAACTGTCTGTTTCCCAGCGACAAGGCTCCTTTAATTCCTTATCCTCAGCCACCTACCCACTATCCCACCTCACATGCCCATGCTACATCCTCACCTGAAAAGTATAGATCCCACTGCTGTGATGAGCATTATTTCTAAGACTGTCCAAATGCCTATGTATCAGCAATTCAGGAGTAATAGCCTCTGCACAAGATCCTGTCATTCAGTCATTGTAGTGCTGTCGGATGTCACATACTCTGCTCTGAAAGAGTATATGACCTCAGCTCAGCCATAGGGGAACAAGTCATAGCCTGAGAACACTCATGGTGGAGCAGCTATCTGAGGTAATCTGATGCAAGGAAAGCAGTGAGTCCAAGGACCTTGTTACTAGGTTCTACAGATACAAAGCAAAGTAGGACAGAGTTGACTAAAAAAAAACCAAACAAACAAACCAAAATAACTACAACAAAACAAAAAACAAAACCAAAACCAACCAAACAAAAAAAACCCCCACAAACGTTAAGGACTAAATTAATGTTTGAGCTCCAAAGGTTCCTGGGATCTTAGTTTTATATTAGAGCTGTTAGAGGCATGTAAACCCTCACTACAGTCCCTCTTAAAGAAATTCACCTACAGCTCCTCACAGAAAGGTGGGCAAACAGCTTTGATGGATCAAAAGAGAACATGCAAAGTTTCTCTTTTAATAATTCCTATTTTACTGCAGAATCCTAACTCAAATCCCACTGATCCTGAGATTCTCCAAATACTAGCTGCAATATTCCCTGATAAACACAGCAAAACCAGGTCATAATTGTATTACAGGAGTTAGGGGATTATAACATCTGCATGTTGTTTCTCACAAATATATAAACTGGGGTTCAAAATGGCAATACAACACACTTGGTTTACTGGCTCCTCCATTTCTGAAAAACAGCCCCTGAAAAAGGTATCACATGGAGGATAAACCATTTAATGACACGGAAGCAATTCCTTCAGTGCCGGATTCAAGTAACGATAAACACACAGAGATGGTTCCTGCTGTGCAAAGTCTATCCAAAGGTATGGATGGTTCAGCATTTTATGAAGCGTCAAACCAGACTCACTGTGTGTTGTTCTAAGCCATACACTTTCTTTTGCCATGCTATTCATTAGGAAGACTCCTGACAGCTTTTCACAGTGGTGTGCTGATACTCTTTAGAGTATATGATGATACAATTGGGTGTACAACTAATTATTTGAATTGTTTGCCTGTGGAAATGTAGGTCATTCAAGTTTTTCAGTGCTTAAATCTACACAGATGCTCTGGAGATCCCAAAGAATTGGCTGCTGTTTATACATGTACAGACTAAATCCCTTTAAGTGAGCCTCTCAGTTAGGAACTGCCTTGACAGACATGAGACTTTCAAGAAGACAGATCGTCTCACATATTGATAAAACATCACAATGCAAATATCATATTGCAGTGTCGGGACAACATGCAACAAGTGTTTTGTGGCTTTCAAAATCCATTTAATGTGATCCATCCTTTCTCTCCTTCCTTCTGTCTGTGCACAGCAAATGCAGTTTGCTTCTTCTCTGTTGCTGGATGCTTGGAAAAATAAGAGATGAATGCTTGAAAAACACGCTGCATACCAGCTACATTAGCTGCCCTCAAGAGCCACAAATAGTCCTATTATTCTTCCAGAATATTTATATTACAGTAGTGCCTAGAGGCTCCAGCTAACAGCAGGGCTGTACGAAACCAGGCTGTGTGCCACCCACATTATAAATGCATGTTAACACACATCCCATTCTCCAATGAGCTTAGGATCCTCCTCACTGCAACCTCTTGTATATACCACAGAATTAAAGATTTTGGTTTTTTTCCCTTTAAGTGATCCTGTGAATCAGGGAGATTCTAGATACCTGCAGCTCTCCTATTGCAGCCAAAACCCTGGATAGTTTTGACTGGAAATCAGCAACAAAAACCAAGGTGCAATCTTATGAGAGGGGAAACTGGTATTTATTTACAAAAGCTCAAAGTTGATTTTACCCTCTTACAGTCTCTCAGATTTCACTCACTTATACTCTCTCTAAATCTATATTTTATACTTTTATGTGTTATTTTGAAGAAATAGGCTTTTTTATAATTAGACCCAGATCTTATTGGAAGTAGACATGAGTTTACAGTATATGCTAAAATTATTATGTATTTCAAGCTAAGGTATTAATAAGAAATCAGGGAGTTTTCTGCTGCAGAAAAGATTATTTATACAAGCAGGGATGACTTGTACTAGCAAATCCACCTCTCAACATTGGTTGTCTGAAGAATCTCTTCAGGTGATAGAGCAAGAATCAACAATGCAAAGTGCAGCATTGCTAAAGAGCTACAATAAAGGCTACTCACTTCAGTTGATACATCATCCTTTTAAAAGGTAAAGCATGTCAACTGAACAGCAGCTTACATTCCATTCCTTGCAAGGTACCCTGCCAGGAGTAACAACCTCCCAGCATACTACAGGGGCAAAAGGTCTAAGGATTAGAGAGAAAAAGGTCAGTGTCAATTAATGCTTTATCTAATCACAGGGTAAGTGCTTCCAGCCCTAGGCAGCCTATAATACTGGCTTAATCTGCCATATATATGGTCTAAAGCTATTGTATTGTAGTAGGGTTTTTTAAAGGTGTATGTGTGTATATACTTGTTGCATATAATAGTGAACCCAGTATTAAACTTTCAAGAAATCAGGCATGCTCTTCAGGACAGATCTCCAGTGCTGGGTACCTCTATTTAATTAGTTACTACAGACAAGTACCTACATGTCCCCTGCTTCCCAGCTTTGCAGTTTAGGACCTGCTCCTGTGCCCAGACAAGGGTAACACTACAACAGGCTGACACTCAAAGGCAGAGATCACTGTTTTGCTACTGGGTACACAGAAGGCTGCATCTATAACTCATGGTCTTTTCTTGAACAGTGCATGGACCAGAGGTATGGTGAAAGAGTCAGTACAAGTTCTGAGACAAGACCAACAGAGAAAACCAAAACCATAATCCCCAAACAAACAGAAAAGAAACCAAGCCAACAAAAAAAAAAAATGACACAAAGAAGAATAAAAAAAGTGAAACCCTTTCACCTCCAAGTCATAACATCTCTTTTGATCTCTCCTATTTCTGATCTGACAAGTATTAGAAATGCCAAGCCCACACCCCGTTTCCCTCCAGTGATTAATGTGCTACGATCTTTCTGAAAGCTTAAAGAGCTCTCCCTCCGGGCCACAACATTTGATAAAGAAATGAAGCCTGGCAATTAATAATTCCCCGGGATGAGTTTTTGTTTAATAACTATCCTGTCAGTGATAGATCTAAAGGGCGAGGCTGTGGATGTGTGTGCATGTGGAGGGACTAATTTGATTGTGGCCAGGAGATCTGGCAGGCTGGCATTACAAAGCAGCTCTTTAGCAACGACTGGAAAACCAGCATGACAAATCACTCTGTTCTCTGCTTCCCCAGCCTAGTCCCTTTCAACAGAGCTATCTCATTAGTCTCGAGCCAGCCAATCCAAGCTTGTGATTTGGGAAATATTTCCTCCTTGACATTCAAGAGAACAATTCCTTACCCAGAGAAAATTACATTTAAAAATAAATGGAAAAGCATCAATCAGCTAGGAAAATATATTCAGCTTTTTGGATCTCTGGAGAGAAAGTGATTTTTTATTTTATTACATTTAAATAAGACTGAAGGCCATGGTTTCATTTTTTTAAAACCGAGATAACTAAAAAGATAGCATCATAACATTTGCATATGAACTGTTACCTTTTCTTTATACAGAGTATTTTTCATTGAAGCTAAATTTTGAATATTTACAGACCTGTAGAGATGTGCTAGCAGATACCTGTTAGTAGAGACAGATATTCTACATAGGATGAGAAACTGCAAGACCTATTCTGGGGTGATTTGTACTTTTTTTTTTTTTTTTTTTTTTTTTAATCAGCAAGCCAACTGTGTTTCCAGGTGAGCTTTTTAAAAATTCTCAAGCCATCCTGTAGAATTTTTAAAAGATCAAATTAAAATAGCTTTCCTTTAAAGGTAGTTCTCTCTACTGAACAGAATCTTGTTCACTCTTGCTTCCTTCAGCAAGTTTAGAGAAATATGAGTCAGCCAAGAAACTAAAGAGCAATTTTTTTTAATGTGTAGTAGCTCCAAACTTGGCCCATGTAGGTCAGTCTTCTTTATAATATATCAATCTATGAACTGAGCCAAAAGAAAACAACTACATTAGTGATAGCTTTCCTGAAGCATCCAGAAAGCCTATCTAAATTCAGGGATGGATCTTGTGCCTTCTTGCACATACAACATCCTGTTGCAAGGAGCCAAATATCCTACATCTCTGGACATCCGTCCTCTCCTAACCATAGTTAGTACTACTCATGCCTTTCCACAGCCATGCCTTGCCTCTTCCACTTCAGGTTACCTACCTAGTAAACAGAGTAAATGACTTCAAGACATATCACCCAGAATGAGCTGGGTTGTCTTAGGCAGCTTAAATAAGTGAGTCTTTACTATGCCAGCTGACCTGTGACAGGCAGAATAGGGAGAGTCACAAGAAAGGCTCTCGGCAGCCAAGGGTGCTCACCTAGTGTCATACAACAGTAGAACCAGGAATACAGCCCAGGTATTCTGGCTCCTGGAACAGCTTCCCTGTTGATGAAGATCACTGCCTGTCCAACTCTTGACAAAAAAAATACATTCAGCAAAACCTTCTAATGAGATTCCCCCACAAATGTATCTGAGGAGACATTTTCATATTATAAGAGAGATTATGAATTTTATCCAGGGGGTAAATAACCTAGTGAATTAAATGTGTCATTGCTAGGCCATGAAAGAAGAATTCATTACATCACCTTTTCCTAATGGGACATTATATCTGATCGTGCATTATTTCTGCAGTCCTGCAAGCTCTACTGTGCCCCATAATTCACTGCAGAGTGCTGAAATTCAGGCTTTGCCCAATATCATTACATGAAGATGAAGTGCTAGTGCTGCTCTGAATTACGTTTCTATTCATTTTGCTCTTTTTTTTTTTTTTTAAGTATTTGCTATTATACTATTTTATATGTATATATTAAACTATTACATAAAGATTCACTAAGGGACCTTGCTGACAATTTTTCCTCTCTTTTACTCTGAATTAATAACAAAATGCAAATCAGTAGCAGTGTTGTTTTTTCTTTTTCCTTCAACGTAATACAATGCTTGAATAGCAGAGCATTTAAAGATTTACTATACATATTAATGGCATTTAAGCATCCTTCAGAGTAAATACACCTTTGTTTTTAATCTTCTTCCATACTCACTTTTTCCTATATTATGCTTGCTCTCTGTACCTCACTTGCTTTCAGAGAAGGCCACCTCATCACATTTTTTCTTCTCTGCCCCTTCCTTTCCAGTTGGCACCAAAAATTATCCTGCTACTTAAAGAAAAATGACCACTCTGCAGCCCTCTACACTGCGGAGTGAAAGCTCAATGTATCTGGTCATCTAGATAATTCCAGGCAGCATTGTCAAGGCTGAATGTCAGACCACAGTCACAAAAGCTGTTTTCTATTCAGTTCTTTAGCTGATAAAAACCTTGTGTGGCAGCTTTAGTCTGTGCCATTACAAACAGCTGACTATTGAGACAACAGTTTCTAAGACTGTGCCAGATTTTTACCTTGTCTACCAAATTAAAGCTATCAGTTGTCCATGCAATTTCTGTTTTATACCTGACATTACTCAATCAATACCTTTTATCAAAAAATGAAGTGACAGGCATATTAAAAAAAAATAATAATTCCCCAACACTCACACACTTAATTAAAAATAAAAACAATTCTCTAAATTATCTACCTTAGATTTATGTGAAAATAATTTACAAAGTAACATCTTTTCTCTCAGCAGCACTTTTAGCCATATAATAGGAGAATGGTTTTATGGTGTGAATGAAAACTGTTAACTGCACCATCATCTTCTATGGAACAACCCAGCCCACAGCACTGTTAACCACTTTTACTTTCCCAAGAAAATATTCCTTCCTCCCCTGTGCTGGTGTTCAAGCAGTTTTGTGTTATCTTTATGAATTCTCATATCTCCCTATACCTCTGTTAGGTGTTTTTCATAAAGATGATATGTTGATCACAGTGGGGAAACCATTGCCAACATCAGTATAATTTTGTGAATGTATTTGGTTTGGATCAATCATCATGCTGAGAGATTGTGCAGCTCTGATCATTCCCAATGCTGCCCTAGAAAAACAAGACCAGAATGACAGCCTTCCCTTCTTGCTTAAGGCTCACTAAAACCAGAAGCGATAGACTAGCCCATCACCAGTCCAGTGCACAACACCCAAGACCATTGCCTACTTGCTCAGCCCACAGTACTCAAGAAGGAACCTGAAGAAGTTGTCTCAGATTTTCCAAAGGCAGTCTGATTTAAAACGTTGTTTATTTCTAACAAAACCTGAATATCTGTTTCAGTAACTCAGGAAGGAATATTTCAACCAGATTCAGGAAGAACCTTCCAGGACATGCCACGTACCAGTTGCAGTGCTGGAGCACGTTAGCAGCTGAGTGCCAGAAAGCAGCACTGGGTGGCAGGCTAGGACAGCACTTAGTAGTGACTCTCAGCCCTGGTGCATCACTTCTCAGTTTCTCCCAAAGCTGTCACCATGTCACCTACGAAAAGCTACAAAAGCTTTATCTGGGTGGTAGAGCAGGAGAAGCCCATGCACATAGCATTGGGACTGCCCTGCTATATTAGTGTACCTAAAAAAATCAGACAGAGCTCTCACTCTGTCTGAAACCAAATGAGGCTGCAGATATTGGCTCACTCTTTTTCTCTGTTTAAACCTGAAGTAAAAACAACAACGCCTTTGAGAGGGAAAAGTGCTACTGGAATTTGTCCAGGCAACTAATCTTTTGGGTATAATTTTAGAATGCAGCAGTCTGGTAATCACACACATTAACAAGCATATCTTGCACTGCATCCCCACGTGATGTAACAACAACCTGGAAGTCAGCAGCCTTCTTCCCTGTGAAAGCAACCACTAAAACCTTCCCCCATCATCACCTTTAAGAGCAAAAGTAGCTTGCAAGGTGATCCCCTGGACAAAGATCTGCTCTCCTCCATCCCTAAGAAATTAAGCCACTGGGCATATGCGCTAATGCTTTTGAGACAAAGGCAGCCGATGGAGACATTTCTATTTCCCACAATCAAGGTCCTGACACTTATGTGCACCATTGCATTTTCCTTTCTCTGCATTTGGGAGCTCTATTACACACAGACCAGTCACTTTGTTTCCTCCTGGACCTACCAAGTGTCTGCAGACCATTCAAACACCCAGACAGGCCCTGTCTGAATGCATAAAATGCTAATCTCATTAGATTTCTCATTTTCAGTGTAATACTGTCACAGTGCTATGCACCACTGCCACAGATTAGCAAACTTGCCAGAATGGAGCCCCACTAATGAGTTAATCCAAATAACACTCAAATCCCAAATCAGATTTAAAGCCATCTAGACAGAGGACCCGCCAAGAATGGGTGAGGGGTAGGAAGAGAGAGTCAGCCTTGTTTTGACAGAATTTGTTGTCAATTAAATGAGAGGGGGTATAAGGGAGGAGCAAGCACGAATTATTTTCCTTGATAGGACAGGCTAAGTCAAACTCCAATTGCCCATGCATGGCCAATAGTCCAAATGAACCTGAAAAATAGTCTGCAGTAACACATTTGTCTGTGTGGACTGTCAGCTTCTGACTTGAGAGAGATACTTAGCTGTAAAAATCAGTAGCTAGAAAAGGTTCTATTGCCATCATTTAATCTACATTGCTTGGAAGGTCTAAGCAGCTTATAGCTCTGAGTATGATTCATTCTAGCCAGGAATGTGGAGATTAGGGGAAGAGTTGGTTTTTCATGTATTAGTTTCTTATTTTTCCAATGACCCAATATGCTTATGAGACACACAGCGGCTCAAAGGAAAGGCACTGAAGGAAACACACATCTCTTACTGTTTATGTTCTCAAAACATAGCAGCAGACTGAAGGGTAGAGTTAGCAGGGATATCTTACACATACACACCCCCATCCTTTTAGATGAAATTATTCTTTTGTTTGGAAACCAATGAATAACTGAAGCTGAAAAATATCATGGGTACATACTGGCTTCACTAGGCCTCCAGTACGACACGGTTCCACCTTAGTTTTGAGAACTGTCCAAAGCCCAAAGAAGTACTGCAGAACAGCCTGGCCAGCAGAATACTGTCCCAGAACAGCTGAAACCAAGGACACAAAACAGTCACCCACATCTCTAGCAAGGGTCTAGGCACTAGTTCTTCAGAATAATATTTTCATTTCTCTTTAATGTTTTCCATAAAATATACCTTGAAAGGCCACAGCTTTGCTTCACAGAAAGCAAAACCTGTTTTGCAATGTTGGTGTATTTCCCTGGACAGAAATATTTTTTCCTGTCCACCAATTTACTAAAGAGTGTCTACAGAACAGAATGGCTTGCCATTGTACATATTTCCTCCATGTGGGCCCAATCTTGCATGTTCTACTCAAGAAAGCAATCCACTACACACAATAGCACTTTTTTTGCCAATGCTAAGGAGTAATTTTTGCATCCTTTTGTGAAAATACAGGAGCTTAGCACCAGGACCAAACAGTTGCAGAGAACTGAACTGTTCATCATTAAGATTTTTTTCTGCACAATTTTAACTCCTTAATCTTTTATTTGACTACTGCTGGAACTAGAAAAAAAGGTTTGACTTCTGTGGAATTCAGCTAAGCAAAACTGCTGAAATAATCCTATTTTGATGAGTATTTGTAACCAATTTGTTATGGAAATCTTTCTAGGAACTTTTACAGAACAAATGCTGTGTTAAGAAAACGTCTCTTCCCAGAAGCTGTGCTTCTCAGTACATCCCTGACTGCTGTAGCTTTTAGCTATCATGTCAACCATCAGAAAAGGCAAGCCCACTGATCTGGGCCAGAATCCGGGGAAGTCAATGTGAATATGTCTGTTGATTTCACATCATCTCAATCCAGGCCTTAAATTGCTCTGTGTGCAGACAGAATAGCGACAGAATAGCTTGCTATGTCTCTTTCCACTTCTCACTAAGCAAAAAAAGTGAGTGGTAAACAGCACACTCAAAGAAAGGCAATCCATTTTGGTATATTGTGTTGTAATTTCATTAAACTGTCCTGCTAATAAAGCATGCTAATAAAGCACTCTATCCATTTTTAAGCATGAGATAAATTTTCCAGGTCACTCACATCTTTCTGACCACTAACAAGTAGACTCCAGCATAAAGAGCATAAAATAACCAGCAGTCCCAAACTCTCCAAATGTAGCTGAGATGCCAGAAACATGCTTTTGTGTGCATAGATCCCACCTCTTCCAGAGTCAACTGCCCACAACAATCTTCCTGCTCCATGCTAACAAGGTACTAATAACAATAGTAATCACAGTTTGCCTGCTCAGCTCACCCCAGGAGCATGGCAGCAAATTGATGATCATTTCTCATTGAGAATTGTGACACAGGCACATCACCTCACCCCTGGAATAAAGCAACACCTGCCAATCCTGTTAAAGCAGCAAGGGGAAAAATGAAAGCCCTGCCATAGCCAATCTGATTCCCTGCTGATTCTAATTACTCAGATGGGAATTTTACAATTGCTTCCTCCACCAGCTCCTGCTCTGCAGTCTGCAGACTTTGGCTAGTTCTTTCTTTTGTATCCCTACTGCCACTGGGTAGATTGGGTTCCTAATGAGACTTGACACTAATGGTACAGGGAGACAGCACAATTACACAGCCCCCTCCCATTCAGAGCAAACCTGGCAGGAAATGACCTGAGACCTCACACCCTTCTACCCCAAAGAATCCAGTTATAATGTCTCAGGAACAGGGCCAGCTGGTACACACTCCCCTCTCCAGCAGCCCTCACTTCACTTCCCCCTTCCATTGTGCAGGTGGCTGGAAACAGTTCTTTAGGGCCTAGGCCATAACTTGTAAATTGAGGCTAATACAGAAGCCAGAGAAGCCTAAGCATATTTGTAACCGAAGGCCATCAAGAGAGAGAAAGAAAAACAAAACAAAACAAAGCAAAACCACAAAAGACCCAAAACACTATTTCACACATATGCTGGAGAGGTCTAACACACAGTTGTTATCTATTAGGTGTTTAACAATGTGTGTAACTCAGACTGCTTTAAAGTGGGGAGTGGAGAGACATGTTCTTCTGTGATTTCCATGTTGATTGTAGTCCAGGTGTAAAAGACTGGAGCTACCTATTGAACTGTGAGCTAATCACAAGAAGAAACAGATGCTGTCTGCTAATGAGGATGCAGATCCATGAGAAGCATCTTAGCTGGTGAGGAATAAATATATCTTCCACCCCTTGAGTGAGCAGCAGCCTATAAAAGATGTCTTATGTTTATGACCTATGTATGGATAGTATGTTTGCCTTGGGCAAAAGTCTTGCAAAAGTAGCAGTAGCCCCAAAATACAGGTGGGAAAGCAGAGGACAAAGGACATGCTAGATTCTGATCAAAGCATAAAATAGGTCCAAATCAGCTTTTACACTCCAGTGCTCCACACAAAAATTTCTTTTTGCCTCATGCCAGTAACCGAACCCAGCATTTCATGTATCATTTACTCTCTTACCCTACTTTACTACCAATGATAGCATAATCTCCTACTAACCTCACTGCTCCTTCCATTTCCCCTCAGGGGCCTGTAAGTCTTCTGCCTCACAGCTGTTTATCATGACATGTGGGACATTTCTCTTAGCCCTCAAAAAGTTCATTTGGCTTTTAAGGCTCTTCCTCCTTATCTTCACCCCCAAAGTAAAAAGGAACTGCTGCAGTTCTCAGCTGCTCACCAACTTCTGACTTTTTACCCTTCCCATGCACACCTTGACAATTTCTCTATACACCACCTACTTTCATTCTTGGGCAGCATTATCTATAATACTCTTAAGTCTGCCATCAGCATGAGCGAGCTCTCTAATTGCCATGCTTCTGGATCATTACAGTTTAACACCAGGGAAAAAGATTGGAGAATTTATCTCCAGTGCAACTCCACTGGCAGCAGTTACAGCATGGATCATTTCAACCTTTTGCATCCTCTTCTCCTCCAAAATTTGATCTAAAATGCATGTAATTTTAAGAAAAAAAAATTTTAATCCCACTAGTTCATCTTTTCCTTATTGACAGAGGTACTCTCAACCAGATCATATGCTGAAAGGCTTTGAGGGACAAGAAATTATGCAGAGAAAGCATCACAATTATGCAGGTGTTGCTATTCTTTAATCCACTGCACAGTGTTCCATACTTGCAAAACATGAAAAAGGAGCAGTAATTTCAAGTGGCTCAGGGAATTCCTGATGGGAGTTCTTTCTTTTTATTTTCCTCTCCAGTTTTAAAGAATTATTTACTTTATTCAATTAAGTATTCAATTAAGAACAAGAGTTTACTATAGCAACCACAGCAGTGAGAGGTACTATGCATATACAGACTCTGAAATACAAGCTTCTTAGCAACACTTATTGATAAACCTATGGCACAGGAGAGTGCTATGTGGTTTGTAAGGAGTGGCTTGCACATTAAGACTAAAGGAACTGTATTGCTTAAGGTCTTCCTCATTTTCCGTGACTTTAACCTTCTAAAATTAGCACACTTGTTACGAGAGAACAACACTAGTAAAGATACAAAGACATCTTTGGTCAAGGCTTACAAAGGATCTGTTGGCAGCTTCTCTCTCTGCCACTATGTGGCAGCAAATGCTGCTTGGGATTCGCTGCATCAGTAACTTCATAGGCATTCCAGCTGTGACCTTGCCATCACTCATTCTGGGGACCCTCTCTCATTCAACATCTGCCAGCTGTCAGCATGGGACTCCAGGGAAAATTACAGAAGATTTCTGGAAAATTACAAGGGGCAGCAGAAAGGAGGATTTGATTTATTTCTATTTTCTCTGTGTAAGGGTGTTCAGGTGCCTGCAGTTTGCCAGCTTACTGATTGGTTTTGCCAGTGTGTTTCTCCATTCTTGTGAGTCTTCCACTTCACTACTTTAGCTATGCTCATGTCTTTCATTTCATATACTTCCTCTTCACGTGATATCATTTGCCTTATCAAATCCATTCCCTGACAAAATGGAAAGCCACAAAGAATCCTCTCTTTGTCTGATACAGAAACTGGGTATTATTTAGACCTATCTGTATCAATCATTATCTTCCTTGACAAGTTTTCCTTCCTCAGCTGCACTCCCTTTACAAAGGCAACTTCCAGACCAAGCAAAGCTACAAATTGATGTGCACTGGGAACACCCACAACTAACAACTGTGGCTAACCACAAGCAGATAAGACCATTTTAAACATGCCTGTCTTTGTCTAGACTACACGCTAAGTGGTGTTTGAAGTATACTCACTTTAGATGCTCTGAGTAATTCTGTTTTCACATTCCCACCTGCTTCCCCTACTGGTTGAGAACATCATAACAAATATATTCACAGTTCCTGTGGATTTGATATTCAGGAATCTCACTCTTTCATCGATTGAGGTACCATTGAATTCAAGTTGGCAGCATTCCACACTGCAGGACAGAACTGCTGATCACTGCATCCTCATTTCTTATTTCATTATGGCCTACATTTTTAACTGATGCACTCAGTTGCATTTTCCACTTCCTTCCTAAAAGTCCTGCTGGTAGCATGGACAGATAACAACTTCACTACAGGGTTGCTATACTAGGGCAGTCACCGAAGAAGCTATTTTATGTGTATTGTTTGTAAAATGTGTTGACATTAAGAAAACTTTATGCAGATACAATATTACCCTTCTTTCCAGAAAGCTATCAGCAAACACGTTCAAAATTATATTCTACTATCAATTTAGAGAAGAGTGTTAGATTTACATAAAGACTCATTGCCCCTCATATAAGAGCTCCTGGTTTGTATTGTTATCTAGGCTATGACTGTAAGAAGCATCTAAGCACATGTAATCAAGGACCTGGTAAGCTGGAACTGGGTGCTACTGATTATATATATTATTTCAAGTAGACTTAAGGGAAACATAGATGTACACCCAAGGCTTGGCAGAAAGAAACAGCTCTGAGCACTCATGCAATTACAGCTGGAGAAATAGAACCGCTGCGTAGTGTCAGACTGCTCATTAACTTCCACTCTCAAGGTTAACACCTATATTTAGCCTTCTTGGGTATGCACTGAGAAACTCCCTCTGACTGTCTGCTTCTCTCCTCTTGCCAAAAGACCCAAATAAAACCCTGATTAGACTGGTTTCAATCTTCTTTAAAAAAGCCATGGACAATTTTAAGTGAAATGATGTTGCTCAAATGTCTTAATTAAAAGACCCCTATTTTCTCCTTGACTAGAATCATACTCTAGACAGTAACAGCACTGACAAGAAAATCAACAGGTGACTTGTTTGCAATTACCTGAGCATCACATCTGCTTTATTCAGCACATTTTCAGTGAGTTGGTTACATTCACTTACACTTTTATAGTCCAATTTATTAATGGGTCTCTTAATCCAAGAGCTAGAACTTTCACTGAATCACTTCAAAAAGATCTTAAGACAAGTTATACTCTTTGGCAGGCTAATGCCAAACAAGAAGCGTAGCCAAGGTCTCCTTCATTACAAATCATGCTATTCAGCTCCAGCACATCCATCAGTTTGCTATCCTGGAAGGCATAATTTTATGCTGATACTTTCTCAAGTTTTGAATATTTTGAATATTTTGTCCCAGTATGGTCTGATTATTGCTAAGTGGGAAACCACTGCCAGCACATTTCATTCAGGCTGGATTTAATCTCAGAAAACATTGGAGGGTGAATATGACAAAAGGCTTTCTACTGCACCATCCTTCAGTTCAAACTATTTTCAAGCCATGGTCAGGCTTGGTATCCTAGTTGCTCATATCTCCAAGAAAGCTCTGCTTCTTTAGCTGTGAGCCAGCAGGAGCCGTGCATTCCTTGTGGAGCGTGAAAGAGAATCCCCTAGGCCTAGACCCCCAGACAGACTTAAAGCACAGACCGAGTACTTGAAGTCCCTCTATGCTATTGTCCCCAGGCTCTTGATACTTGATTTTTTTGGCACCCCTATTAGCACCTTGGAGCAATCCTGTGCATTACTGCAGGACAGCTCCACAGAACATGTGGCTGTAAGGTTGTCTTCCTTTTATATGGGGAAAAAAAAAAAAAAAAGTTTTTCCTCTGCTCAAAGCACTAACATAGGCTGTGGAAGTTCTGGATTCAGCTCCCTTAGCTCCCTTCCGTCTTTGAAAGGTGTCAGGCTCTTACCTCCCTGGTAGAACAAAGAGCCATCAGGCTAATTCCAGGAAAATACTTTTGCTGAAACTAAAGGATTGCTCTGAGAGATTAGGAATGTGATCAAAGGGATGAGGAAATCCCCTGAGAGAGAGCAGATAGAGTTCTAATTCTTTCACCAAAGATTTTACATTAAGGCTTTGTATTAAAGCTTTGTATGTTATTGGAAAAAAAAAACCTTTAAAAAAGAAACTGAATCCAGGTCTCCCACTTACCAGGTAAACTCCCTGCTCCCAAGTGCTTTCTCTGGCAGCTGCCACAGAGGGAACTGAAACTTCTCAGTAACATACATCCTCAATTTTAGAACTAACTGTGTATTTGTGACATGGGTTCAAACCTCCACAGATGGGTGTTTGTTGGTGAGGAATATGATCAGTAGCTCAGAAGTAATTTGAAAGGAGAGCATTCTGAAAAAGCAAAACTCAAGCCCCAACTTTCAGGAAAGAGAAGGTGTTTCTGAAGCCTAAGTGGGCAGATGTCTCATTTGACAGCACTGAATGTGGTAGCTTAGTTTCAGAAAGGGGCACGATTTTAATCACACACCTATCTTCAGCTTGTTGGGTTTTGTGATTCGATGTCCAAGATGTCTGTTTGTCTCTGGATACTACAGAGAGAATCTAGGTACCTCAGTCAGGTTTGTGATACTACAAGCTGTAAATGCTTACATCTTTATGGCTTTGTGTCCGAGGTGTTATAGGAGTTGGTATTTTATGACATTGCATTCTTCAGAGACAGTTCTTTGACCCACACCCTGATGGCTTCTACCTCACATGCTCAGGTTTGGGAGTCAGATTTTAAGGAAGAGATGCTACCAACCAAACTACCAGTGCTTTCAGAAAGGAAAAAGCCCCAGTGTAATGACACAAAAAAAAAAAAAAAAAAAGCCAAACCAACAAACAAAAATCAACCAAAAACAAACAAAAAAAACCAACCAACCAAAAACCAACAACAAAACAAAAACAAACAAACTCAAAAAAAGCGCCCCATGAACAACCACCAAAACAGGTTCATAATAGTAGTCTAAAGCTGACTGAGCCAAGAGACTATGATGCATGGTCTGTCACACAGCCTCTAGATTATCAGCAGAGATGAGCAAAGTTACCTCTTCTCCACCTTGCTGATGACTAGGTTAGAAAAGCTCTGAAGGGCTGCAAGCAGAGAAGACCCTACTGCTGGTCTTATCACAGCAAAAGTAAGAGCAACCACTTCACAAATTTACTGGCGAAGTCACTGGTTTTCAAGGGCTTGCAAGTAGTGATATTTCAACTCAGCAGCTGAATCAGAAAAAAAAAAAAGTAAAAATTGTTTGGATTGAACAAAAGCCTTTGTTTTTAAACCCACCATCCTTCTTTGTGTTGAACAAGTGCCCCACCTAAGTCAAAAATGGGATGTTTTCAAGAACTTAGAAGAAAAGCAGACCAGTTAACATTTGAAACTTAATTGAGAAACTAACTTTATATTCCTTTAGCCATTTCACTTTATCCAGCAATTCTATTGCTGCTTCTGTTTTGGCTCCAGATCATTTGCTGTTTAATGGCAGGACATTCAGCATTGTTAGAGAGTGTCCAGGGAAAATCAATTTCTGTAATTTACCCAGCTAGCTACCTCCCTGATTCTTTCACCCTTAGGTAACTTATGCTACACAAGCAAATAGTAAATAATGGATCTGTTTTACTCAAGAATTCTTAATCAGTCAGGATCACAGAAAAAGAGAGATCTGGAAGGGCTGCTGGGAAGACCATTTCTCACCCTAGGGCAGGATTTATTAGAAACTCCTTGTCTTTGAGAATTACTTTTGTTTGTTTAAATATTAGCTAGAGTCAAAGTGTGGATTTCCCCTGTTTACCAAAGGTTATTTCTGCCTGTCTCCAATGGAAGTCCTCTCCCAAGCATTCACTCTCAGGATGGAGGCTTGTTCCACTGATTCTGATCCCTTCCACTGCTGTAGTGACAGTCTGTGGTGTAGCTTTGCCTCTCATTAGACTTCCTGAGGAAAGCCAACACTAATGCCAGGTTTGGAGACAATACTGTCCCTCCATAGACTGGAAAACAAGGCTGCAAAGCAAACTTTGCTTTCAAACAGCCATAACAAAATAACAAATCCGCCCCTTCATTTTCTACACTCTATTTTCCTAATTAGGTGGGTGGGAGAACAAATGTCCACATGCAGAAAGTAGGTGGGCATAGGCTGGATACATCCCATGCTCCCAATTCTTGGCATGGAACAGCACAGCCATTATCCCTTCTAAATGTCAGGGAACTAGCTCCAACTCTATGAGGTGCCAGACACCTGCTCCCACTACTCCCAGCTTTGCCTTCTGCTGTTGCATCTCTCACTCACAGGCCTTGGTGTAATTCCACTCTGCACAAATTGAGCCATAAGTGCCAGGAAAGTGAGATTCTGAAAACATTTCATAGAAAGGCACAGACCAGGGCAGCAGCAGACCCATGAGGAGGGACACAGCTGCCACTGTCATGAAGAGGAACCACTCAGTACTAAGACTGCACATAGATAAAAAGCCAACAGAGGGTTAAAGCAAGATGCTTTCTTGTAGGCAGATAAAGTCAAATGGATTTTAGGGATTCTTTTTTTTTTTTTTTTTTTTACAAGAGGCAGAAGAGCCACAAAAGGCTATTGAAAGAAGATAGTGAGCTCTCCTATCTGACACATCTTGGCACAGAAACAGTGTCAACAGAACAAGGCTGTCACACTAAAAAAAGCAGCTCTTCCAGTCACAGGCTGGGATTCAGGGCAAATCCAGTGCAGTGAAGTCCTCAAATACAGGGGAAGGAATCTATCTTAGTACAAGGAGGCAGCAAGATGGGCAGTGCCTGCTTCAGGACGTCATCACTCCCTACCTATGAGCAGTGCTCCCTACATGCTCCTATCTAACAGTTTAAAATGGGCAGAGCCGACTGATCCATCAGCAACCATAACGTGTAGTAGAAGACAGAGCTGTGAGGAGGTGGAGCAGAGGGTGAAGAAGAGGTGAATGCTTCTGAGTTTCTTTCTCTGACCTCACCCAGAGACTTGCACAGTGCTTGCCTGCAGCAAGTGACACCAATGGAGCATTCTCCACCCTTCCCAGTCACTCTGTATAGCAAAGCAGCCCAGAGGCCAAAAGAGGAGCCTGCTGCAGATCACAGCAGCGTTCCAACATGGTCCAGCAAACTTATCACCATTCTTTACATAGTGGAAGCATGTAATGCCCCAGGCACATGTCAGCCCATGCCCTTGCTGCAAAAGCACTGACAGCTTTGCCACAGGGACGGTGTGGTACCCTGCTCCCTGATGTGCACAGAATGTGCCATGGTGCTCACACCACCTTTGTACTTTGAGATGAACAAAACCAGCTGTTTCATCTGGAACTGGCTGGAGATCACACATGAAAGCATGCTGCTCTTCCAGCACATTCTGGGAAGGGCAATGCCAACAGGCAAGGTCAGTCATTTTTCCTTTTGTGGTGGTTTGACCTTGGCTGGATGTCAGGTGCCCACCAACCTGCTCTATCAATTTCTACCTTCCTCTCAACTGGAGCAAGGGGAAGAAAATAAGATTAAACTCATGGGCTAAGACAAAATCAGTTTAATGAAAAAAGCAAAGCAATGCCAGGCATGGAAGCAAAAGAAAGATGTATTCTCTACTTCCCAACAGCAGGTGATATCTGACCCCTTTTTTGGGAAGCAGGGCTCCAAACAGATAGAGGTTGCTCAGAGGACAAACTGATGCCTAGCCCACCCCCCCCACCACTCCTCCCCCACCTTTCCCCCACCTTTTCCTAGAAGTTATAGTTTAGCTTATGTCATATGGTATGAAATACATCTTTGGTCAGTTTGAGTCAGCTCTCCCAGTTGTGTCCCCTCCCAAGATCTTGTCCACACCATCCCACTGCAGGGGGAATATTGAAAAAACAACCTTGGTGCTATGTGAGCCCTGCCCAGCAGTAGCTATAACATGAATGTGTTATCAGCACCTTTCCAACATTCCTTGCAAAGCACAGCACTGGGTGGAGTCCCCATCTCTGGAGACACTTAAGACCCGCCTGGATTTGTTCCTGGGTGACTTAGTCTAGGTGATCCTGCTCAGGCAGGGGGGTTGGACTAGATGATCTTCTAGGTCCCTTCCAGCCCCTAATATCTGTGATTCTGTGATTCTGTGACTGCTATGGGGAAAATTAACACCAGCTCAGTCAGACCAAATATACAATTGGAAGCAGAAAGAGGCTTATTTGACCACATTGGAGTCACTGGGAACATGTTTGGGAAGAAGGAGGAACAGGTGCCACAGCCCAAGATGGTCACTCCTGTAGACAATTGCCACCATTCCCAGTAGGGTTCAACCACTATTTACAATATAGATTTCTGTGACTAAAGGCTTATCAGTTTCAGATTCCTTGACAAATAAGAACATTGTGTGCTACTCCTGACCCACTTGTTACACAAGTTATTGACATAAGCAGGGTTATTTATCTGCTGACTGCTCCACAGCATGTCACAACCCTTGTAGCAGAACAAGTATTTACTGCATCCCTCTTTGGGCAGACCTGCAGGCTGCTAGCCCTAGCACTGCAAAGCAAGCAAGCCATTCAGAGCAAACTGCAGAGAAATGCAAATTACCTGTTAACAAATGTCCTATACATTAATAACACACATTTAATGCACAGTCCCAAGAACAGTCGAGTGACCTGAAGGCAAAACATGTCTTGCACTTGAGGAATCATGTTTCACCCAAGAAAAATGGTATACTTTGCAAGGACACAACCCCTTCTGCCACACCACACTGCTCTGGAGGCTGCCCACTAAAACCACCAAATAATATGCCTAGTAAAAGACAACTTTTCTTATGCAGAGTTGGTTTCTCTGGCAAAGAGAAGCACTGCTCCCCCAGTACAAACCATTTGCCAGCCTACAGCTTCCACAAATGACAGAGCAGTTCTCCCCAGAGTGGCCCTCAAAAAAGGTCTTAATTACACCATGCTAATTCAGATGAGGAAATGTATTGATTGGCATAGAAACAGAAGAATATTCCCAGACTACTTTCCACCTCATTTCCAAACTCATATGACTCCCCCATATGTCAACTCCAGTAGCAGTATTAACTATTCCATTTTCTGTAGAATTGGTGAGAATCAACTTGAAAGCTCTTATGTAGGAATTTAGTCTTTCCCTCCGGGAATCATAAACATTAGTCAAACCATACACTGCAAGATAATAATTTTAATTGATATTGCATAGCACCTAGCAATTCCCTACCAAGTTACCAAAGGTTAAACGATGTTCAAGGCAAAGATGTTATCCTTCAGGAAACAAAAGACAAACAGATGGAGAAAGATCATGAGAAACTGAGAAATTATATAGAATTCAGTTACATTCTGTGACTTATTTATTAAAGAAAAGGTTGTTTTATAGTGCAGGGTTTCTGTTACTATAGAATATTTTTAAAGGAAAAACATCTTTGGGAACTGCAAGACATGTGCCAGGCACATTTTTCTTACTGAGTTTTGTCTTTTCTAACCTCACATAGTGCTTCAAAATGTGTTGCTATGGGCAAGTATCCTTCTGAAGGAAAGCCTCTGAAAATCACTATTGAGCAGATTAACATTTAGGATATATGACAAGTAGCTGTATATGGAAAGAAGGAGAAATACTTGCCTAACCAGATGTCAGTATGTCAAATTTTGATCCCAGATAACCAGCCTGAAATAAATCCATTTACATGAGCACTAACCTGATGTCAATAGGTTAAATGAGTTCAGAATCTGCCAGCCAAACACACAGTACACAAAATCTTGTTGCTTGGCTAATAAGTCTCATTGTTGAGAGTTGTGTGGATTTCCACTTCTGGAGTATTAACTTCTCTTCAGCCAGCAAAATCTACAAGATCTGTTTGTCTTAGAATCAGAAAGTGCCAGCTGTCTACTTCATCCAGTATGAATAAATGAAGATTTACTGTTTCAAAAAGACTTATAAAGAATAGTGGTTGTCTGAAGCCAGAAACAACCTTTAATCTCCACAGGCCATCTCCAGACATATTTTCTTTTTAAGCTACCTGCAAAACCTGAAGTCTGCATCTGAAGATCCTTCAGAGAGAGAATGGAAGTCAGATTCAAGATGGGGTTATTAAAAAAATTCCCAGGTTATATTTGCATTATGTGCAGTCTTGGAGAGGTTCCCAATTTCAGGTTGTACAGGAAGAATTAACATGGCCAATTGTGCTATAAACATCAGAAATAACACACAGTCCTTCCTGAGTTTGTCTCACAACATGTAGCTTGAGAGAAGAAGTGGGGAGTGATGGCAATGGAGAGGGAAGAGGAAGAATCAATGAGTCCTAAGAGGAAGGAAAGAGGATGACTGCCTTCAGGGAGGAAATAAGATGGAGATGAGAGCATCTAAGTTCTATTAATGTTGCCTGTTTTCTCACCTGTGCACTCCAAGTGCAAGCAAAAAAACCCAGTACCTGCTGTTTCTATTGCAAGAGAAAACTAAATGTCTGACAGAAGAGAAAGGAGAAAGAAGTATAATCTAGATGGCTTTCTCCTCACTTAAATGCAACCCAAGGCTAAAAATCTCAGCTTGCTCTCATTGTCCCTGACAGAGAGGACCGGCAAAACAACCACAAATATTGACCCTATTCCTATAACGGGATGTTAAGTACAAACGGATGTTTGAACTTAATTACCCCTATTTGAGAACAACCACATATTTGGATACACAGCCAGAAAGGCTCTAAACGTCTTCTAAAACTCCTCAAAACAATTTAAAAGCTTCCTATGCAAGATTTCAGTGCAAAAGATCCACTCGTTCAGGGTGGCACAAATATCACAAAATACTGTGACCAGGATAGAAATCTCAGTAATTTATCAGACCACTGCAGTCTTCATCCACAGATCCATCAGGTCTCGCACATGAAATACAGGATCTACTTCTGAATCCTATCTGCCACTCTTACCACCTGCTGTTGTACCTGCCTTTAGTGGTTAACTAAACAGTACTGTATGGCTTCTACCCTCACTCCTTTGTTTCTCCAGAATGCAGTTACATTGGTAAAAAGGCAGATGGTCTCCTACATGCAACTACAGGCCACAGCAGCTGCCCAGCATCACAGCCCATGACAGCATAACCCAATATATGGGAGCACCTACAAACATGTCAGATGTTCATGTTCAATACATGTCCCACAACTGTTGTCTCACACTAAAGGAGGCGTGAAAACGTATCATGAGGTTCTGACTAACCTGTAAGTGAAAATGCAGATCCACATTTAAACCAGCCCAAATACCTTTATAGCTATACATAGCTATAAAGGTGCACCATCCAGGCATTATTGTAGCAACAATGCTCAGAGGGACTCGCTGAGTAACCTTGTTATTTCACAGAACTCTACCCTCTATATCTTAGAAACACACTGCTGGTGTTCAGAAATGTTATTTTTTACCCACTTACTTTAATTTCACTGCTGCAAAGCCATTGTGTCTCTTCCTTATTAGCAGGGTTTTCACAAGCTTTGCTTCAGCTAGTGTGTTTTAATAATTTACTCAACTAGCTTGTACTTGCTCATTTCCCTTTCAACCAGCAGTGCAACCATGCAAGTGCAAAAATTGTTTAACTGTGACCTTAAGCAGCCTATTTATGACAGAAACGCTCTCTCATTCGTCAGTTGCACTTCATCTATAGTACTGACTTTGTACTCTTTTTAGAGCCTTTCACTGAAAAATGATGGTGGATAGCTCAAGCACATAAAAAATACATTCAGATTTCAGAGTACTGAAAAAAACAGGAGGTAAAAAAAAAAAAATCTTGACAGAATTCTTATGCAGCTTCCAGATGCTGCAACACACACTTTGAGAAATGTGGTGTGGCATTTTCCTGTGTTATTTGAGAAAGTGTGTAATCACCCAGTTGTTGGGCTTATCATACAAGAAGTTGCCAGCAAATAACTGTTATCTCTCAAGTATGAAATTTCTGTCCCTGGCTGACATTGCTGATTAAAGAGTTCCTGTGGTGAGCAAGTGTGGTAAGGCAACCATTTTAGATGGCTGTATATTGTTCCTCATTCATATTATTATTTAAAAAAGGATGGTGTTTACAGAAGTAACAAACAGCATGATAGCTGGAAAGGCAGAAGCAACCAAGAGTCTGTAGAAAAGCAAGTTACAATTCAGCACCAATGCAACATTGTTGGTGAGATGTTAGGTTTAGGCTGGTGGGCTGCATTTAGTTTGATAGGTACCATATCCTTACTTCTGCAGCTGTCTGCCAGAAGCTGTAGAGAGCATCCCAAATAGAAAAAGGCACTTCCATAAGCTCTTCTGTTCCAAATAACACTGCGCTTGGGAATCTCTAATTCCTCTAAGTCCTGGTCAGAAGGTTATGTGAAGCAGAGTACACATCATTTACCTGCTTGCTCACCAGCACTCTGGAGTAGCCAAGATTCACAGGAATATGGGACACTTGGATTTTTGCAAGGAAACGTTGAGCAGTTGGACAGTGACCCCAGTGGGGGCAAAGACTGTCTTTGGAGTCAGGGTCTGCACAGCACTCAGTGCTGTTGTCTTAATGGTAAATGGTTCAATCAAAAAAAGAAAACTCAAGTCAGCAACAAATATAGCTGGGGATCATAATCTGCACAGCCCTATCTTACCTTTCTCTTAGCTGTCATGGAAGAATATATTCTTTTTATATAGGCAAACCCCAGAAATAACATATTGGAATTGAACAGGGGAGACAGAACACATGAAATAGAAGGGTTAACATATTATTTTCTGAGAAAGGTTGTTACTCCCTCCATAATTGATATCAAAGCAGCTTTGGGCACAGTGTATCCCAATGAGAAAGCATGTGGCCTAATTTGGCACTTCTTCCACCATCAGGAGGCTCTTCTGCAGGCTATTCACTATCCAACTGAGGTTGGCATTCTTGCCTGGTTGAAGCTGACATACTGTGCCACATTATGAGTGGGAACAGGACCATCCTAACAGATTAGCATGAACACAAGCTTGCCAGAATACCAGTATGTGGATAATACTTAAGTGTTAAAGGGGGAATCTCTGTCCAAAAATGATGAAATGACAGTCTGTCTTCAGCTTGCCCAGCTACAGTTAGGAAATCTGTTACAGGGTACCACAGCTGAGCTTGGCACACCCCTAAACCATTTCTGCAGCCCATTCAAACTAACAACTGTTTCAATAGTCAGGTTCTCTAGAGCACAAAGGTATGAGCAGGTCCCCAGAAGAAAAGAATAAAAGTCTCAGGTGACTGGTTATTTTCCTCGCTGGGATGCCTTCTTTGCCTGATAAGCGCAATTAAGAATTTCTTCTATTGCTTTTCCAGGGTAATTTATATACCTATGGTTTCAGGGTAAATTTTGTAGTGAGGAAAAAGTGTTAGGGTCAGACTGTGATGAAGTCTATGCAGATACACAGAACGATGGAAAAGGTAGGAGAAGCTTCTTCGCATTCCTTATTGCCTTTTTGAGCTTAAAGCAATACTCTCTGTTGGGTCTGAGTGCATTAGCCCCCTATTTGCTTCTTGGAGAAGTACTCTGGCCATGTCAGCTGTCATGCTGCTGAGTACCTTCAAAGCTTGCAGAGTATGAAATGAATCTTTGCAAGATCCTTGTTGCACATAATCAGGAGCTATGGTGTGTAAGGCAAGGAAAAGTCACACTCACAGGGTTAGCATTAGCACAGCTTAGAATCCTTTTTCTCTCAAAATTCTTTTTTTTTTTTCCCCCAAGGGTAGCTGGAAGAGGGACCTACCATTTACACAAAAAATATACTTCAGCACAACCCTTCACAAGCTATTAATGTCACCTCTGAATATTCTTTTCAGAGGTTTTTCATAATAAGAGGGGGAAACCAACTATATTTGTACAGGCTAAAGCATTTGACACTTTTCAAGGGTATGTGTTGAAATGCAAAAATATCTTTAACCCCAGATAAGATCTTGAGGAAATGTTTACTGGTCTTTAGAGAAAATGTTAATCAAAACTGCCAGAACTGTGTCTGTAGACTTCATTACAGTTTACTTATTTAAGCCGAGTATGAAAACAAGAAGAGTTCTGTGCATGTTTGTACTCCTGCATCTCTGTTTACATCTGTTTACATTTTACCATGTTCTAAAGTGACACAAAGGTAGCAAGCTGCTGAATTCTCTATGTCCTTCAGTAACTGGAACGTTGCATCCCATGCCTTTCAATGAGGCATAGTACTTATTTGTCACATTCATTGTTAACATCAGGAAATGTATTCAATGAAGAAATGAATCCAGGCAGCCAGTCATGGACAGATGAATTAAAATGACCAAAAGGAGATTGGAGCAGAAAGCAAGGAAGGGAGAAAGGACTGGCAAGTTTGTTGGTTTCCAGATCCTTTTAATATCAAACACAAAGGCTTTAGAAGGTGAAATCAACACTTCCAATGTCAAAACCACTCTCTTCCTTCACAGTAACATGGATTGTGCTCTTTTCTTGATATTTGACCCCTCTGCTCTCTGCTTTCTCCCTTGACCTGAGAACAGAGAAGGAGCAGCAGCTAGCATGTGGACAGGCTGCTCAGCAGAGATGTGAAAAGCCTATGAATCCACTATGGCTCACTGGGGGCCCATTTTGGAAGGAATGAGAAAGCTGAAAGCATTGCCAGCATTATGCTGAGCTCTTGTTCTCTGGAGTCCAGTCTTCTATCAGATTGTGAAATCAGAAGCCTTGGAATTGATACAAGGATAAACCCAAACATAGAAGAAACCTTATTTTGTATCACCTTTTTTCCATTCTTGTTTCCCTATGGCATGTGGACACCACAATAGATCATTGCCAGGTTCATTATTTTAACACAATGCTTTTTTCCTCAGCATTTTTGAAAGGAAAAATAAAATTCTGCAATGATAATGAGGGCTAATTTTGGGCTATTTCAAACAGTATATCTGAGCCCCACATATCCAACAGCTAAGACACAGGCTATTGCCATTGTGATGGATTAGCACTGTAGCAGCTTCTTCATCTCTGATTACTCTTAGTGATTGCCCCAGCCATCAAGAACCAAGTTCTGGCCATGGTTTTAGGAACTTAACCACCATATAACAGTGTAAACAGGCCCTATACACAAGAAATCTAACCAAGAACCAGTGGATTTACCAGGCAAAGTAGAAAGTAAAGGAACCCAGATCTTTGTTGTAGTACTTAAATGGCTGTCAAGTCAGGTGAAATTTGTAGTGAACAAATTCATTCAAGCTTTTCTCACCACTGTTTCTCTTTGGCTATAAAGGAAGCAGTAGCAGCTTTGTTGCTTTTCTAGCAAAGAAAGACTTCAGAAACCCTGAATATCTTTAAATAGTTGGGTCCATGCAAACTTTTTGGCATAACTCCCACTGCCTGACCAGGAGCTTACTCCTTTCAAGAGGTGACTTCAGGCCCTTCATCTCACAGTATTCCGATCTATACCTTATTACTTCCTTCAGAGAAGGAAGCTTTTCCCACCCCAAAGTATATGGAAAGTCTCAGTGCTGTACCCTGCTCAGAGACATGTCTGAGTGGCTGACTGCCCTAGTAGTGGGGATAGGTTCTGTGCCCTTTGCTAAAAGGGAATGATGCTTTTTCCCTCAGGAGGCAAATCCTGACTGTACAGGTTGCTGTGTTCCAGCAGCAACAGCTGCTACAGTAGACCTTCTTGTAGCTGTGCTCCTAAATTTTTTCTTTAAATAAGAGGAATTTAATATTATTTGAGATCTGTTTCTTTCAAATCTGTAATCTGAGAAACTGAGATAGCTGCAGCCTGGAGACCAGTCAGGTCTCAAGGGAATTACAGTCCTAGACTAATAAATTTTGGTGTGACCTAAAGCAATCGTAAATCCTAAATAACCCCTTTTACTTCACTCAAATTAAGCTCACCATGGTGTTTCAGCTTCTGGACACTATCCATGTCACCTTTTCCTGGAAGGAGACTTTGGTAGAAAATTTGTGTCTAATGAAGCATTCCTGCTAACCACAATTATTCTTATTAATTCAAAATACAACCAAAAAAAAAAAGAGAGGCTATTGTACTCTGAAGAAGATGAACAGTCTTAACACATTCTGTTGTATCCCCAAACATTTCAACTTGAAAACAAAAGTCCGTTCTTTTGCTGGCCTAATCTCAGTATCTCTCTCAGAAAACTGATGAAATCAGTGTAACCTGTAATCTTCATCAGAACTTGAGCATTTAAGGGCTTCCTACTCCCAATAAAGCAATGATTCAGTACCACACAAGAGTTCTGCTGCCTCCCAGCTCCTTCCAAGCATGCCAGAAATTGTTGTTACCCAGCAAGAATTAACCACTTTACAGTGTTAAAACTCAGAGCATTCCAGTGAGCATGTAGGGGAAACTGGACAAACAGCTTGAGATACAGTGTAGGTTGGATTTGTGCAGAAACATTGGCACATAGCAGACAATTATGTTCACCTGATTCTGATACTCTGGTCCTAAAAGTTAAGATCAGGTTTGAACCACAGGTAGAACTAAGAATATTTTGCCTCCAGTCCTGCAGGACAGATAGAACTGACTTTTGTTTGTAAGGCATTCAAAGGTAACTCTTCACTCTAAACCCACTCCAAGCTTCTACATCGTCACAAAGATCCCAGGTGGTTCCTTTACCCCCATGTGCTTATTTGTGGCTTGTGTGATCATCACAGCACACTTGAGATTCAAAAACGAAACTTAGTTTCCTGCATTTCCACATATGCTGTGATTGCTTGCCCACCAGGGGAGTCCTGATATTCTCACCTACCTTCAGGAAGGATCATTTGTCACTTCAAGTCCTCTAGCCACATGGAAATTCCATTGACATAAATTCAGGATCCAGGTTGCCTCTGCTCTCATTGGCTGTCACAGCAGCCTAATTCATGGGTAATCATGTCAGTCCTTCACCCTCTCGTGGTGCCTTACAGCTACAGGCTGTGAGCACAAAGCAGAAGAAGGGGAAATGCATTCTTAGTCTGATGCACAACAACAGGTTAAGCATGCAAAAGAAATCTAAGGGAATCTGTACAATCATAGAAGTTTTAGAGACAGTAAGCTACTCTAAAAATAACATACAAATTAGTATCTTGCTTCCTCCATTTAATACAGACTTTCACAAAAGTCCACTTACCCAGGAGTCAAGCTCTGGAAAACCACGGGTAACTTATAGGCTTCTTAGCTGTCTTCTACTACAGAATGGATTAGTTAAGGATTTCAGCCTTGGATTTCATTCCTTGGAAAGTTTCAAATGTTGCCTTTCCACACCAAACGGCTTCTAAACCAGTTGTTGGCATAAACAACAGCCAAGCTGCATTCCCTGCTTGCCAGAAAGGCTAGGTCCAAAGGGACTTAGGGACCATCATTTTTTTCCACCATTGCTTCCAGCTGAAGACTTCATACTAAGCAGCCACGACCAATTTTTTTATGGGTTCCAGCTTTGTAGTGCTCTCCAAGATACTCAAGATCAGGAAGGCAAGGGCATGGGTTCAGCTCCACTCTGGAACATGGAAAGCAATTCTCAAAAATCTGCAGGAATTCTATTTGTCTGAACATGAGCTGAATCTGACCCTTGTAGAATTTTAATGCAGCCAGCAGAGCTCTTGCTTACAGATGCCTTCTCTTCATTTAGTTCATAGTTCAAAAACTAATATTCTCCATCTATCAGCATTTCACAGCGAGTTATGTGTTTAGTAGCAAAGAAAAGTGATTAAAATATACAACATGGTGAAAATCACATTCTCATCCTCCGCACTGCTGTATAATTCATGCTGAAGAACAAATGAGATTACAGCTCTGGGACTGTCTCCAGAATGAGTTACATTTGTCCTGTTTCCCATTCTTGCTATAATCTTTGTCAAGACGTTAGAATGATATGTCCCATTTGCTGTCCCCTTCACAATATTTGTCACTCTACTGCAATAATATAGTTGCTGGATGCTCATATACACAGCATGAATTATTTGTTGATATACAGAAAATTGTATTGTATTCTCTTTGAGTAATCTGTCCTTTCCTCTAAATCCAGAGGCAGGTACTGATCAACATTATTCCTTTCTATTGTTACTAGGATGAGATTTGCTACTCTAAACCTTTTGTTTAGAATCAGTAGAAGATGAGGGGGTGAGCAGCAGAGTGGCAGACACAGTGTATCACTTTGTAATTGCAAAGAGGGATCCAGGTGTTGGCAAAGATCAAACCTGCTAATATAATATCACTAGCGCTAAAGGGCAGATAATTGCAACAGATAAATCACTGTTCAATAAACACACCATTAGAGCAGCCATCTACCTCTAAGCACACAGCTTTGAGAAAACTTATCTTCTTATGCAAGCATTTGTGCAGGATTGATAGTCATCAACTAATAGCATTTTTTTAAGCTAACTTCAAAAACAGATATGCTCTGGTTGCTGCTAAGTAATTGCAAATAGGAAAAGCAAAGGAAAAAAAAATGCATGAAAACTGGTAGCAATGCTTCAAAATTAATGGGAAAAGTAGGGAACAAACATTACCCTGTTTTTATTGCACTATTAGAAATACACTTCATGGTAGAATACTGAAAAGGGTGAGGTCAAATGATTACCCTGAGCAAGCAATCCCATTATTTTAGCAGTTCAATTTAAAGACTTACCTGCTCTTCCTTACTTGGAAAATATGCAAGATCAGGCTTACTACTCTGGTCTTCAACATCTCTTGAGTCTGATTTGGCTGTAAATAGGGAAGTTTTGAATGCTAGGCCATGATGGGAAAACGTGGCTCCAGGTTCAAGAGCTCCTGAAAGAACTAACCCCAACTACCCCTTCTGGGATGAGACCTATGGGAACTCTGAGCCAAACCTCCCCCCCACACCCCGCAGCTGAAGTTAACCCCACTCTGCAGCCTCTCCTGCCCCCTGGAGAAATATAGTCACCCTCAGGGTGAGTAAATGCAAACTTCTGAAACTGAGCAAGTGGAGGCTGTGAGCAAGAGAAGAGTGATCAGACCCACGAAATAGAGTTCAGGAGGATCCCAGTCCTGCAACCCCAGAGTTGCTCAGGCACCTTAGCAGGGAGCAGATGGCTGTTAGGAGGTACATAGCTTGAGCATTCACGGCTTTCTCAGCTGAGTCTGTCAGCAGTAATCTGCTCTTGCTGTGTGAGCTGCAGCTGTATAGGGAGATGGATTTGCTCCACTGTGGTACACTCAAAGCAGCTGTGTTCTGGCAGCACAGCTGCTGGTGCCAGCCACGCTGGAGAAAACCCAAAGGAGTGTATCATAAGAGGGGAAAGAAAGCAGACCAACTAAATCAAACTGACAGCAGAAGATAACAGTAACTCATCAGTAACTGCAGATGACAAGTTGGGTGGGAGTGTTGATCTGCTTGATGATAAGAAGACTCTACAGAGGGATCTCAACAGGCTGCATCAATGGACTGAGGCCAGAGGTAAGAGGTTCAACAAGACCAGTTTCCAGGTCCTGCAGAAATCCTGTATCAGAAATAGTGTGATCAGCAGAACTAGGAAAGTGATTGTCCCCCTGTACTGAGCTTCTGTTTTTGGTGCCTCATTACTAGAAAGATATTGAAGTGCTGGAGCATGTCCAATGAAAGGGCAATGAAGCTGGTGAATTGTCTAGACAATGTTATGAGGAGAAGTTGAGGGAACTGGGGTTGTTTAGCCTGGAGAAAAAATGGAGGCTGAGGGGAGACTTTAATGCTCTCTACAACTATGTAAAAGGAGGCTGTAGCTCTGTGGTAGTCAGTCTCTTCTTCCAAGTAACAAGCAATGGGACAAAAGGAAATGGCCTCAAGTTGCACCAGGGGAGGTTTAGGTTGGATATTATGAAAAATTTCTTCACTGAAAGGGTTGTCAAGCATTAGAACAGACTGTGCAGGGAAATAGTTGAGTCACCATCTCCGGAGGTATTTAAAAGATGTGTAGATGTGACACAGGGACTTGGTTTAGTGATGGCCTTGACTGGGCTGTGTTAATGTTTCAAGTTGGTGATCACAGAATCATAAGGGTTTTTTTAGCTCTGTCCTAAACTGGATGCCATGAGCCAGCTGTGCACTGCATTTTTCTTTAGGAAGTTTGTAAGTTTAAGAATCTTAAATGGAAAATCAAAATAAGGAGGCTGTCATTCATGTCACTCACACAAAAACTGAGTTTTTCTCACCACATGAACAGAAGCAGCAAAATGGTAGTCAATTTTGTATTTAGAAATGAAAGAGTAGCAGGAATGATATTGGTTTTTTCCAGAGATTATACATTTTTCATGGATACTTTTTGTATTGCTGTTTCAAATATGCATTTCCAAATGTGAAATATGGGCTTGAACATCATGTACCCATTTAAAAGAAACAACCTCCATATCCCAACATTTTCCTTCCTTAAAACTCTTTTAAGTTTTCAGTCAGCCTGTTCAGGTGAGAGGAAAATTTAGTCAACTGTCAATGACTTTCAGCAAAGATCCAGAAGGGTTTCTGATTTTAGACTAAGATGGAATACTTCACACTGGTCGAACAGAGGAAAAAGCCTACCTTAGTTTCTGCACACACATCCATCAGTCAACCAAAAAAGTAGAAGGAAACCAATAACCATAGATTCCCCAGCGAGAGTCAATTCTGTATTTGCTGCTGTTTCAAATGATGTGTAGGTCAAAGTCACTTTCATATGCCTTGAGAGCAAGACAATTTTATATATATATATATAATTATTCAGGTCTTTATGCTTGGTTATATGTTGCATTCACCTTGATAATTTATTGCCCCTTGTTAACTGCATCAGTTGTGTTTATGCAAAACTAGAAGAAGAATGGATTTCCAGTAACAGTTGTGGGGTTTCACAATATACTGCAGAAGGAAAGTAAGCAGTTGCATAATTATTCCAGCATGACATGTTCATGCATAAAATTAGGCCTTCTCTCCAAGCACTGTCTGTCAATAAACCCTGTAAGTCTATAGGAGAGCTGTTCATAACACTTTCAATTTTACTTATCAATACGATGTCCAATTACTTGGGAAAGGGTGAAAGACTTTCTGCCACATCTAAACATGACAGACATAACCTTTAAGTACTGGCAAATGCCAAGATATTTCTGGCAATAGGCATTCTGAACATGTTTGTGTTTTTTCTTTGTACACAGTTCCCCCTTTTTTTATGCAAATGAGAATTGTTACGTTTTTTTAAACCCTGCATTACCACATCTCCTGAGGAAAAAGTCTGGAAAGTGGAAGGAAGTTTTGCACTGCCCAACCTTTCCTAATGCATTTAACATAATGTAGGTTTTGTTCCTTCCACAGGTACTAAAGTAGCATTTCTATGATACTTGGTTTCAGCACACAAATATCAAGTTCTAAGTTCAACACTAGGTCCAGTCACTGAGCCCTGCACAAAACAAAAACAAAAAAAACAAAAAAAAAAAAGACAAAAAAACTAAAATACTTTTATTGTATTGTCCTAAGCAAAACACATGAAAATCTCTGATCCATTGCCAAATGGTAAAGATGATCTGTACCTCACAAGTCTTTTGAAATAGGACAGCATGTCTCCTTTCTTAATACCTCCCAGCAGGGAGCACAACAGCAGGTCTAGTTTATCTTAATTATCTCTCTTTATCTCCATAGGAGGAAGAGACTACTGCTAGTGTGTTGCAGAAGCAGCCAAAGAGCACAAATCATCTCTGCTTCTCCAGAACTACTCCCACAGCTCAGGTAACTGCTGCGATGGGAAAACCTGATGATATTTCTGTTGTTTTGGGTTATGCGTTATAACTGGAAGCAGAAAGTCAGAGTCACAGTGCATGTAGAAGAGGGAAAAAAGTGTCTTTGTGCATTAGTGAAGTTACCTTTCTGTTTGTTGTTGAATCCCTATGCAACACTATATTTGCATCACTTTGGGCTATCTTAAAGAGCAGGTATCTTGGGTTTTATGTTCCTGGGAAGGAGATGTGGCTTAAATTTGAAACCTATGCCCTACTAGAAATTGCAGTTTGTTTTGTAGGAATTTTGGATGCATCCTTAATAGTGTCATGGCTGTTTGTCATGCCCTAGCTTTTGGCTCTTTGTTATTAGAGGAGTCTGTGTTTTCAGCAGGGCATCATAAGCTGCCTTAGGAGTCTGGTACATGGCCTGGAGAAGTTGATGTAGACTAGAACAAGATTCTTTTGTGTTTCCTAGTCCTTATTAGGGAGGCAAAAATAAATGATTGTAACTCAGATCTGAGCTACCATTTTCTCACATGCTTTGTTCATCTACGGTGATCTTTCAGACTGCTTTTCTCTTAACTTCGTATGGCAACTGCCTCTTAACTTTTCATTGCTCTGAGGAAAAGTCTTTTCACATCATTTATATTCTGATTGGAACTTTGAAGAAATTTCCATAAATATTAACTGAAATATTTAGAGTATAAGACACACAAGAAACACCTTGTGGAGGTAAAACAGACTAGTCTGCTAGTTCAGATCAAAAACTTAGCTCTGACTGACCTTGTTGCTGCTCTTCATGGAGAATAAACAGGAACACCGCAAAAATCATTGCCTAGGTTATTGTTATGACTTCCTCAATTAACAGTATTATTGAAGTAATTAAGATTATTTCCCCTGTAAATCAAAACTCAGTTCAGTTGTGTTTTGCTGCTTCTTCCAAATGATGGATGGCTACTAATGGTGAATAATTTTTAAGAGTTGGATTATGGTGCTTCACTCAGTCCATCAGCTCAGCTTTGGGGACTGTGGCAATCTGCAGGTCTCTTATATAGTTGGTCATGAACAGAGCTTTTTGCCCTTACTCTAGCTCTTCTATAAAGGTACAGTCAGCAGACTAGGTCATCACTAAAAAGGAAGCTCTGGGCCTAAAATTCTACAGTTTAAAGGGAAAACATAAGTTGAACATAAAGCTAAATAAATGTTGATGTGGATGAGTAGCTTCTCCTTTATCCAGCAGCAAAGGGTGGATTTACAGGACAGAAGTCAGCAGGAAATCCTTTCAAGTAGCTTTGAAAATTTTAGCCAAGAATCCTTTTCTAGCAGACTTTTGGCAGCATGTGTGCACCCGTCTGGTTTCCTTTTTGATTAAGATCATGCTATCCACATAGTGAAGGATTAAAAAGCAAGATACCAGTAATAATAAAATATTAATTTCAAAACCTGGCAAGTTTTCTTCTCCAAATCAGGAAGTGCCCTTGAGCCAGCTGGCCAGACTGAGTACTGCCTATCAATGCTGTTTTCTGAGACAGAAGTAATTTGATAACCTCTTTCAAGCATAAATCATTATCTCTTTGAAACATGATCTGTATCTTTTCACTGACTATAAAAAAAAACTGTAAGACCCTAATTCTGACAGAGGCTTTTAGGGCAGTAGAGCTGATAAATCCAAGTGATGATGAAGATGATGACTGCTTTAATAAATTGTAAAACTTCTGCTGTTGGTATGTAGCCAACAAGTGAAACGGTTGCCTGTATCACTGTTCTGGAAATTCCACAACAGGCTGATAAACCTAAATTTTATTCCAAGGCCAATGTTTGGAGTTCCAGCTACAGAGGCCTCCAGGACTAGTGACCTGAGCATGGCTTTTACGTCAGAAAGCATGATTTCATGACAGCAAGAGTAATGATTGCTTCTGGCTAAAAATACTCATCCACCTGCAGTTTACCTCTGATGGCCCAGACAAATTACTGACTTGCTGAGCTTTCTCCTATGGAAAATATAAAAGAATGGTAGAAAATAGTACTTTTCTGAAGAAAGTGAGTATGGAGTAGAATATGTACAAGTCCACTCAGCAAACCTCAACTGATGTTGTGATCTATGTTTAGTGAATGGTAGAAAAGACTCCATTTTGTAATAGTGCAATTCTTCATGCTGTGAAAAAGACAAAACATACCTCACTTGTGTTTATGTTTCATGCTCAATGAAATATAAACAATACTACTAATGTGTAGTATTTATTTTTGTAGCTGACAGTCCTTTGTCAGTACAGATATTGCAACAAGGTTATTTCAAGTTTTACTATAGTCAGAATGGAGAAATCTATGCAGATACAATGATCAAGAAACATTTTCTTAGTCTGCTCCTCTGTAGATGGGAGGTGGCATAAAAACCACCAAATAAAAGGAGAAACCTATCCATGTTTTGAAGTTCCTTCTTTTCTCTCTCAGCCCAGCTCTATTTTCTCCCATAACTGAGTCAACCGCATTTCCAAGCAGCTGAATGTTTTCATTCTTTCTAGATAGATTTTTTCTTCTTTTTTTTTTTTTTCTAAGCAATCAGAATTCTGCAGCAGTGTTACATTAAAAAAAATAAAAATAGAATGAGCATTTCAACTACAAGCAGTCTTTGCTCTTTCACTGCAGCATGGCTTCCATCCAAAGTCAATTATGTAAAACAACAGCACCTCAGCACCATTACCAACAGCCATCTAAAGGGGAGAATTGCACCTACTTAAAGCTGAAAACATTTTCAAGAAATGTGATTATTCTCTTAGTTTCTCTCCTGAAGCGTGGTTTTTACCTAACTTCACTCTGAAATGCCTTGGGTGTTATTCATCTAGAACATATGGAGCACTATATAAATCCAAGTTGTTGCCGATTTTACTTAAAAGTCAGGTTTTATTTTCTGTTTTTACTTCTGCCTGTTTACACTCCTTGAAACATCTTTTGCATTGCCCCAGATGTCGCTTCTCGCAGTGCTTCATCTTTTGTACATATTAATCTTGCTTCCTCAGTACTTGTGATTTATTTTAATTTTTTTTTCTTCATACACTGATGGAGAGAAATGCAATGCCAAAAACTAATTGTCAAAGAAAATGGCAAAATGATTTAAGCTCATGCCTTTAAAATCAGTATGAATTAAGTTTAATCATCAAAATTATTTCATCGATTTCTGAAAGTGCGTAGATCATGGTTTTTAAAGGAAGAAGTGACTCTTGAGACAGCTCTATCTAATAGAGAGATTTCTCTTAATTTTACAGCCTACTGTCTCAACTCTAACATACTGTGGAAATAATTTGTAGCTTTTTGTTCTCATATTGGACTTTCAATGATCTTGGTCAAGAATTCAAAGTATGCTGATAACAGCTGCTGGCAAAGCATGTTCCCTGTGTTGCAGTGGCTTATAAGATGGAATAATCGAAGTATGATTTACTGTCCAATATGGCACCAGTGGGCTCTCTAGAATATCCATCAGAGTTATGTCCTGGAGGCACAGTGAGTCATTAAATATTGGACAAAGTTGTAGTGGTTTTCTAGCATGTTTTTCGTTTAACAACTGGGGTGACCAGCCGGCTGCAGTCATTTTCAGAAAGATTTCTTCATAAGGAAGTGCTCTTAATTAAGGTGTATAATGTATCACATGAACATCACATAATATCTTTACATAAATATTGATTCTGGTTCATGTGCTCACCCACTACCTAAATAAATATTTGCTGAAATGAAAGGGCCAAGGGATTTAATCACTCTCAGGCAAGATCATACAGTCATTTGGGTCTCACCATCTCTTGGTCTGTAGAGTGAAAATGATACATACAAGGGTAAGAGGAAATAGTGATTTTTCTGCCTTAAATGTCTCTGGGTACTCATTCAGTACTCTGGGTGCTGACTTCACCTGGATCCAAATTCTCTTGGGCAGTTGGCACCCCAGAAACAATAAATTAAATTACTTGTTCATGGCCCAACATGGAAAAGCTTATTATCTTACTGTTTTTGAGAGAGTGACTAAAAATTATTCCTTTTCAATTTATTTTTTACTTCTTTATACACAGCTCTCTCTGAACAGGAACTGAGAAATATGAAAGCAATTGTATGGAAAAAATCTCTTTGATTTAGGCTTATGATAAGACAGCCCCTAAGATATGAGGCACTGATTTGAAGGGGGAATGGAGAAACAAGATTAGGAAGAAGAGAGAGGGCAAAAGGGAATACACATAAGATTAGGGCAACTATAAGAAGAGCAATTATTATTACAAATGTGTTTTTGGTAAATGAGCTTACAGTATATGGAGCTAGGTGGGAAGAATCAAAAAATCAGAGATTTTAGGTCTCAGTCCTCTTTGGAAACTTTTACTCATTTAACCACCACCCATACTGACCTTCTTTCTCTGTAGGTTGTGTTGGTACTTGCACGTGGTCCTGCTGCTGCAAGAACCATCATTGTGTTCAAAACCACTGGAATTGTAAGTAGTCTCTGTAGTCATTCAGCAGGTGTATCAACAGAGCTGTACTGTTGCCTGCTTACAATGAAGTCCAAATTTTTCACACTGGGGTGAGGATTATAGTAAAGACCAATGGAAAAGAACAGAGTCATGGCCCCTCCCACTCAGTAGTACTGGGCTAGCAGGACCAAAAGCAGTTCATGGTTAGCAAATAACAACAAAGAGGTGCTATGTGACACTTTTGTGGGGAACTTCAGAAAGATCAGTAAATTCCTGCATCAATATATTATTATGTTAAGCAGTATTTTATGCTGCAGGTAATATGTTGTGTGCTGGTTGTCCCTATTGAAGATCTGTTTTGTGAAATGCTGTTAAGGTAATGGAGAGGTCTGTTGAGGAAAAGAGCAATTCCTTGGCTTAAAAAACCCTAAGAGGCCTTAAGAAAGGCTTGTTGGTTCTGCACAAACATAGCAGCATTAAATTATAATTCAAGCTTTTTACCAGGCTCACTCAAGTACAGCAAATACCAGCTGGAGGGTAAGGAGGGATTTGCTTTCCAAACAACTAGGAGAGGCATTTATTTCACTAAATTAAACAAATATCAGTCTATTTATGACAGTAAAAGTCAGGACATCATGAGCTGTGGCTTGTTCAGTGGGCTATTCAGGACTTGGCATCCAAGGAGGAATTGAGGGAAGTACAGCAAAGCTCCAGAAAAAGGCAGATATGTAAACCATAGGATCAGTGGGATCCAGGCCTTAAAGAAACCTTACCTGAGGTTTGCAGGAAATCTCTGGTGGAGCCAACATTATAGTCCTGCTCCTGAATCCCATCCTGGTATATTGTTGCTTTGATAATTTTCTGAGGACTGTCCTTGGGCTGGTAGCACTTATGCCTGTGGTTGTGTGAGAGAAATGGGAGTGAACTGGCCATTGCTAATGCCAGTGCACCCACATGCAGACTTGCTTCAAAAAAATAAAGAAATTGAATTTGCCTAACAATAACTTGTAAAATCTGATTTCTTATTTGTTCTAATGGTGAGAGGCATTTCCTTTGCCTCAATCTACTTCTCAACAGGAGTCCCACGCTGATGAAGTATCATCAAATTGTCAGCTCCCACTGAGAGACACCCGCACTGCTCACTGATTGGAGAGATGGAAACAGTGACAGGTGTTTCTAAAAACTGTTGGATTTTAAAATTAAAGAAAAAAATAAATTCCCTTGTGAAATACATTTCCAATGTAGAAGACCTCCTGAAGTTAGGCTATTAAAATTATGTTGGGAGAGACTGAAGAAGACAAATGAGACTAGTTAGTGTAGAAAGGAACTAGGTGACAAAAGTTTAAGACAGTCAGCCTTAGTGGTGCAAATAACATAATTCTAGACCAGCTAAGTTTTGATATTCTGTGGCAGAGAAAGGCAAGGCTGCTGTTGGGTTTCATCTCACAATGGCTATTTAATCACAGGAGTTGGTGGGATTATGAAAAAAGGTTAATTAATAGTTTTATGAATAATGAAGGTATCCACACTCATATTGGTTAGGATGGAAATGCAAAATTTATTCAGGACTGGTAGTACCTCTTATTAAAACTGAGCAGCTCTCCTCATAGCAAAACCATATTTCATTTCCTTTTTTAACTGCTTCAGATATTGATAGAAATTGTTCAGCAGCAATGGCCAAGCCCTCCTTTTACACAGATGAAAACAAGTGTGTTAATTTTGGTGAGGTCCACAGTTGCTAAAGTCAGGAATATGACAAGAATGTCCACAATAAAATGAGTAATCCTACCCTCAGCATGAACTGAATAGTGTTCAGTTGGGACCACACAAATGGAGAGGAGAAAGTAACATATTCAACAGCTTCCTTCACAGTGGTTCTTGTGTGTCCTCCACACTGTGAGACACAGGTCCTCTACAGAGAAATATATATTCATGCAATTAGCTAACACATGCATGCAGGAGGATTGATTAGGTTCACACAGTCCCGACATCTTTGATTTTGCAGGCCTAGTGGTCTAGTGTTTTTTAAGGGATTGTTTTTAACTTTTGTGTTTGTCTAACAGAAGAAACAGTATTTGTGTTCCAACACCAACCACCCAGTCTCACGCCTGTCTTGCTTAATTTCATTGAAACCCCCCTCTCCTTGCCTATGCAGGATCCCTCTTAGAGCTTAGATCATGGTCAACTCCCTTCAGCATCATCTTATAGGAGAATGAACATCAGTAATTAAGTATTTTCTGTCTCTTTCTGCCACTCTCCTGAAAAACAGTGAAGCTGACCAGCCACAGAAAAACTCAAAATCAAGTATTATCTTTTATGTGGGGATACAGTCAAAGCAGGACTGGTGTGAGAAAACAATTGAGTGTGAAGACGTTGTATGTGCATGGACAGTGCTTGTTGTAGGCTACCATGCAATTACTTTGTGTAGAACATAATTGGAATATCCTATACATTAGACAGATGCATGTGAAGTAAACAAAAATGTCTGATCCCTTCTATGTTGAAAATAGTTCCCATCGTCTGCCATGTAAGGACCAGATGCTTCCTCTGAACCCCTTGGGTAAAGGAGATTTTCACAAGGCTGTGAAGAACAGCAGACAAAAAAAACCAAACAAACCAGTCTGGCAGCTCCAGAGACTGGCTCCTAGGCTGCTGCCTCTGCTGCAGCTGAGGGACTATTGTAGCAACCAGGGACTTTGTATTCCACCTCTCACTATTAGGCAGAGAAAGCAGTTTAATTGTGTGTTTGCTGGGTACTCTCCTGTTGTTTCTCTGGTATTATCCCCATTAACCTTTTTCTGAACACATCTGACCCTTTTATCATGGAGCTGAATAGTCCCACTATGTTTAAGCCTCCCAAGACAGCTTTTGGTAGTAAATTTAGCCCAAACATTTTCCTTTCTCTCCACAGTAATTTTTCTCCCACCATTCTTCTCACCTCTTGTGCAAACCCTCCTGGGAAAGTCACACTGAAGTTAAGAGGGATGAAACCCATAAAAGCCTACAGGAGTGTAACAGTGCTCTATTCTGGAATTGAAATAGAGTGCTGTCTTCTGCAACCTTTCTGAGCCATCCTGCTGGATTATATTATTTCACAAAGATGTTAATAGTATTCTATTCTATAGGATGTTTAAAATGTAAAGAAAGGTTATCATTTCCTCTAAAATTCTACAGGGCTTTACCACAGAAAGCTACATCACAGGCTGTATAATGCAGTCACTACATGAAGTATGCCCATGTCCCTTTTGTTAGATGTCTTTTTTTATTTTCTGTATGAATTATTTATTATTCATTAATACCGGAGGAACTGAATTGTGCTCCTGCACATGACCAAGAGAATGGCAGAGGCAGTGTGGCAATAATTACAGGAGTGTGTGAGTTCTCTAAATGCCTGTAAAAAGGATTTAGTTGGCTATCGGGGCTAAAATGTCTGTTTTTTTAGGAAGCTCAAATACCCTGGTGATGAGTGCTGTATAAATACCACGATACGGTATATAAACCTCACTTGGTATGCTTATAATGAGAATAATACACAAAAACCACAGTAGTCTTTGACATGCTGACATCTACTCTTAGATGTTTAAGAATTTTGTTGGATGAAATAATCATGACATCTATGTGTGAGGAGCTGAGCACAGAGAAGCACAGCTACTCACCTGCTCCCAGGTTAAATCCACTGTGTAATGAGACCTGCAAGCACCAGATTCTTGCTCCGGAGCTCTAGGGTGTGCTCCCAGTGCAGAATATTTGAGTATCATCCTGTAGGTAGGACCTTACCATTTACTTTGCTTTTAATCTATGAAAGAGTTCTGGGTACTGCTCAAATACTTAGACCTAAGAGATTTTCATGCATCAGGGATACAATGCACTCAGCACACCCAGCATAATTACATCTTGACCTTTTCTGGCAGGTAATTCCAGCAGGCTTAGCATCAATAAATTTAGTAGTGGACTCTCTCCTTTTAAGGTAAAGCAGATATTTCATCTCCCTTCTCTAAGCAGTTTTATACTTTTTTTTTTTTTTTTGTCTGTGTCTGTGTATGGCTGTTAGTATAATTAGTTTCACAAAGAAATCATTCTTACAAATACAGGACTGAAATAACGGAGCAGTAGAAAATAGGTGCATCTTGGGGAGCTGTCAATGAAGAGAGGATTTGTCTGATCATCTGAGTGACATGTACAGACAAGAGCGTTATGGGGGATTATTTTCTATAGACAAAGAACAAATGCCTTTCCACTCTGAATAGCCCTCATATTAGATTAAAATAAGCAGAAATAGAGGGTGAAGGGGTTTAAATCAAGAAGGTGGAGCTATGAAGCAATGACAGTTGATTTTGGGGCTTCTAATGGGGTCTTCCCTCTTTGCCCATGTCATGATTAGCTCTCTATTACAATCTACCAACAGATGTCAGTAGAGAGTTACTGGTGCTACTGGCAGCAATGGGAAGCAGAAAAAAAATGAGATCTCTGTGTGTAAGTGCATGTGTGTGAACAGATGATTTGCTCTGTGACAATGACTGCAATGGACTTAGCTCAGAGGGAGCACTCCCTGAAGAGTGGCTGCAGGATCACTTTAAGCTTTAATGGCACAATATGTAAAATATGAAAACCACAGGCACACATTTACATTTTTAGCCTGTGCCATTAAAGACATAAGCAGCCAGAAACAGGGAGAGTCTGGAAATTTTTTTTCAGTGATCCTTAAACCTCCCAAGCAGCCACAGAGGAAAAAAGAACTGTGATAATTCCCCTTTACCACCCTGAACTCTTGTCTGCATCGGCACTGTCTGATGTTGAAATAGTTTTAAAATGTCTCATGCAGATTCAATGAAGAAATTGCTGGTGCAGCTTCAATGAGAGGCCAGTTTCTATTGTATAAAATACTGTATAGGTTTACCACTGAGGGCAGAGGAAATTAATTCCTCAACACGCCATTAACATGAGGTTTTTACTTCTTTAGATACAAATAAAACCAAGGTGGACTCACTTCCTTAACGAGTTTCTTTAGAGATCCAGCAACATTCAGCTCAGAAAGCAGAAGCATTGTCAGACCACTTTCTTTGGCTCTACTACATAAATAAAATATTCCTATTGAGAAATTTGAAATATGAATTCAAGTTCTAATAGGATCTTGGCACATACTTAATCATGGAAGAAGTATTTTTCTTAGCAGGGGTGGAAATAAAAGACATTTTTGTCTCCCTTTTGCCTCCACCCCTGAATTGAGTCTGTTGTATTTCTAATTCCACCTGGGAGGACAAAGAACAGAAATTTTCACATAAAAGCCATAACCCAAGTTTTTTCTAACCAATGGCACTTAAAAAAAATATTTCTTTTGGGATTCTATCCAAACTGCAAACCTTAATGAGGGTCAATTCTTTCCAGCACTCAAAACCTCATAAAATTTTTCCTAAAAATCATGCAGTCCCTGTTAAAAACATAGATGTTTAAGAGTAATGCACACTTAAGGTTATTTCCTTAGCTTTATAATTTTTCATTTTTGTTGGATGACAATTTTTACCCCATCAAAAGGAACAGACAGCATTTTTTAAGAGAAAGCTAAGATTCCCACAGCCCCAGAGTTTGGAGCTTAAAGAAAACAATCACCAAATATGGCATGAAACCATGAGCTGGAGATGTTGAAATACTGTTATTATTATCTGCTCTCATCCTGTCTTTCCCAACAGGCTTCACACTAAACAAAGAACAGTGAAAATGCTCTCACCTAAGACAGAATGAGTAAGTTGGTTACATTTTAAGAAGTGCCAGGCACTTGCAGCTCTGCTATCAGTGGGAAATGCAGGTGCTCTGAGAATAAGATCCAGTTGTCAGGTTTTTTCTGTTGTTGAACTGTCTTCCTATTCTTTCTTTGCACAGGACAGAGTTCCATTGCTTTTCTGAGTAATAATAACAGAGACTGGAGGCCTTCTCTGCCAGCTTTATCTATGGGCTTAGACAGGGTCATTCAGCCTCTTGGCTAGAGGATGTAAACTGTGTGCTATGTGCTTATGGTCTGAAGGACGGATCTGGCTTAAACATTTTTTTACTTAGTTTTACAGTTTTTTACTCACAGAGTCCAGAGTGTGTTCAGATGTCTATGCCTGTGTCTTGCCCCAGCATAGAGCAGGGAATTGCCCAGGTAAATGTCTGTACTGAAGAGTAAGAGTACTTTCCATTTTCTGAGCTGATCTTACTGAAAACAGCAGTATGAGGTTTCTGTTCAGTGGTGCTGTGCCAGACTGTGCAGTTTGTTGCCCAAGCAGATGTCTGAAGTGTACCTCACAAACAGCTTTTTGGTCACTAAGAGCAGGACAGTGCCATGGTCTGACTGAAGCTGGCACTAGTTCTCTGACTGACTTACATAAAAGCTTCCCTTTGCTGCCAAATGCTAAACAAGGATTCCTGCTAGTATGTGATGGAAGAAAAGTGACTTTGAGTCATCTGATAGAAGGTTCCACAAATGTACCTCTGGTGGAGTAGAAAAAGTGTCTTGAAGAAATCTAAAATGGAAAGAGCATAGAGTAAGCAGTAGGAATCCCAGTGATCCCTAAAGCACATACATTTCCATGCTAGGAAATGGGATGGAACAGGAGTATCTTGTCTTTGGCTAGAACTGCTGTGTTGACATATCCTCAGTAGTTTCACAACTTGCAAACACCTGTGAACTAGCAAAAGCTGAAAAGAAAGAGGGATTTCTCTCCCTACTGGTCTTGCATTTATTGTACTAAAGGAGGAGGAACTGAAGGTAAGGCTTGTAAAAGCACATAGTCTAGATGAGCTCTGATTGATTTTTAAAATGCTTTTTTTTTTCTCTGTCACTTTGCTTGTCTTGTTAAAGGTGCCAATTGTATAATTTTTGTTCTACGATGTGAGAACACTATTCACGCCCCTGGTGACGATGTTCCAGTTCTTTGGGCTGCGCAGCTTTTAATTTCAAATTAATACAGTATAGAGGTTTTATGTCCAACATTCTAAATGCCACAGCATGTTGATGAAAAGAAATTACATTGATGAAACAGTTAGGCAGTGATTAATATGATCCATAACTCAGAGTGATGTAACAGCCCCAGCTTTCTACCCTACGCAAAATGATGTCCAATTACTTGCTATTGATCAAATATTGCATTGCACCAAATGGGATGCCAACATCAATTCGTTTCATCATATTGAATTTCAGCCAATATCAATGGATATTTGGCATGTGTTTTGCTGAAACACTTGTCTGCCATCTCAAAGCTGATGAACAGGTTGCCAGGTTTTGTTTGTGAAAAGGGTGTGGAGGGTTTAGGGAAGAAAATGAAAAGAAATGCGCTACTTCTGCTTGTGAATTTGTCCTCATACCTGGCACTGACAGGAATTCTCCATGCATGTGCACATTTGTTTCACACAAGCAGCTGCATGCCCCTTTTAGACATTAACATTCTGTACTGCTTATTTTTTATTGATAATCAAGTGAATAATTAAAGCCCAACAGCTACATAAAAAACACATGAATCATCTTCAATATGTGAGTAATACACCTCTGCTCAGGCATAGCTCTTGTTATAAATGGTGGCCTAGAAATCCATGATTCATAGCAGTGTATCACTTCCTCACTCTGCATTTGTCTGCAGGAGACATGGGTGCCAGCCAAAGCTCAGGGAAACGGGATGGAGGTACACAGGGTGGTCTTAAGATGTCCCTTTCAGCCCACTTTCCCATTAAACATTCATCTTGATTTTGTCTATTTTCCCAGACAAAATGTCATTACCTCTGAGTGTCCCTTCTACTTCTTTTAATAGTTTTTGTTCCTGCTGTTACTGGTTCACTTATAACATTTGTTCCACTTCCATTTGAAATAAAACTCTCACATAGGAGGAGCGTCCATCCCTCTCTGTTAACCAGTGTTAACCTCTCTGGCTGAGATCACCAGTCGTGTGACTGCCACGTGGAGCACTGCTAGGGCAAATGTAACAACATCTGCCATGCATTCAACAACTTCCTTTTGGATTCCTCTCACACTATTTTCACTTCCAATTCTGAGCAGGAGTGAAATGTGTTCTGCTGTCTCTCATATGCCAAAGTGCTGGGAGTGTACCATCCTTCCACTTGAAACTGGGGGAGTTTTGGAGACAAATTAAACCAAGCACTAGAAAAAAATGTGGAGGTGAGCTGACCACAGCATATTTGTTTTGACCCTGAAGTCACCTTTTGCCATAGAACTCCTTTCCAAATCTTTGAAAAATACAGTAGCTGCAAAGTTACCTACTAAGGAGATGTAGCTCTGCAAATGTTTACAAGTCTGCTCAATTTTATGTGCTTACGTTATCCCTGGGGCTGCTTGAAGGTGTAAAATTAAGCATACGTAGAAGTTTTTCTAGGCTCCAGCTTTCTACCTTACAGAGCAGATGGCATCTATGTAAACTTTGTGGAACATCATATTTAGAAACAATTCAATTTGTTATTGTAATTATTTGTTTACTGAGTGCCAACAACATAGTTGGTATGTTGCAGATATTGAGAAATGGCCCTCTTTTCCAAGAAGCTTGTGACTTCAGTGGAGGCTACAAGGGAACTCAGTGGGACAGCCTACCTGAGCTTTCTTTTGAGTCTGGTTGACTTTACCTGATGACATGATTTTCTCTTCAAGATACTCCACTTGATTCTGCAGTAAATTATTGTAGTGTCTGTAGCAAGATCACAGTGTATCCTAGTACACAGACATTCCTTATACTTTAAAAGTCTTGGGACAGATCATCTTGGTCATGTTACTCAAACTTGAGATCGAGTATAAAGAGAAAAAATGGCTGAGATCACAAAAAATAAAAATAGATTAAATAAATAAATTTAGAATTTATTTTCATTCCATGAGCAGTTACATTTGTCTTCGTAGTGTTGCAATAGTAGTGTATAGCAACTCGCTAAGAGTATAATAATCATCACAACTGTCCACTCAGTACTAAACTTCCAAACCCCAAAATATTTTGCATCCTTGCCCTTTTTTTTTCAATATTTTTTTTCAAGTTCAATTTCAACTCTATGAGCAAATTATAACTCTTGCATGTGTCTGGAGGGAGAAATATTCTCTTCAATAATTCAGTGGATAAAGGATTTAAGGGGCAATTCCTCTGTTGATGCTTGTTGTATTATAAACAGTATTCTCCATCCGATGAGTCAGTCTGATCTTTGCACTTGGGCTGCATCACTCAGACAGTTTCTCAGGGAAGCCATCCTGATCATTTCTCCAAATCAGACCCCTTTGCAGTATTTAGGAATAGGTACACAGAAAAAGGAGCTATTCCAAATCAGGAGACAATTCTGATTTTATAGGTTTATATACTTTTTAGTGGAAAATATCCCCTCTCTTTTGAATTAAATATCCAATACAGCGTTAAACACCTCAGTTGTTAATTACTTGATCAGTTTCATTAATGTACTTCAGTATTCAGCTCTCTGCACTGGACTACTAAGAATTCAAACATCTCAAAATGTTTTCTGCCACCTACTCTTTCAAAGAGTTTGTGATGTGAGATGGTCAGCTTTAGTTAAAATGAAGAGGAAAGTCTGAGCTTTTTGGCAATAGTTCTATTTGGCTTATCGCTTCTTTTAAATTATTTTATATACATATACAAGGAAGGTGTGTTTGCTAATCTCTTTTTGCTGCCACGAGGTAAAATAATGTAGGGAAATACATGCAACTACTGATTACTTTTATCAGACTTTTAGAAGTTTTACATTTAATTTTGGAGGTCATAGAAACATAGAATGGCCTAGGTTAGAAGGGACCTTAGAGATCATCTAATCCAACCTCCCTGTCATGGGCAGGGATGCCTCTCAACTAGACCAGGCTACTCAGGCTCTGTCTAACCTGGCCTTGAACACCTCCAGGGAGGGGGCAGCAACAACGTCTCTGGGCAATTTATTCCAAAGTCTTTCCACCCTTGTACTGAAGAATTTCTTCCTAAGATCTAATCTAATCTATTCTCCTTCAACTTAAACTCATTGCCTCTTGTCCTATCAGTCAAAGCTCTTGTAAAAAGTCCCTCCCCAGCCTTCCTTCAATAGCTGCCTTCCTTCAAAGGCAGCTATTAGGTCACCCCAAAGTCTTCTCTTTTCAAGACTGAACAATCCCAGCTCCCACAGCCTGTCCTTGTAGCAAAGGTACTCCAGCCCCTGGATCATCCTTGTGGCTCTCCTCTGAATGCACTCCAACAGATCTATGTCACTCTTATGGTGGGGACACCAGAACTGGACACAGTATTTGAGGTGGGGCCTCACAAGAGCAGAGTAAAGGGGAAGAATCACCTCTCAAGTCGATTATGTTGTGAAAATTGTCCTGCAAATCTCTGAAATAACTTCAAACATTCACATCATAGAACTCTTAGTATCTTCACACTTTTCCATCCCTAGGTTCAATTTCACATGTTGTGGTATGATGAGCAAATGTACAAAACATAACCTGGAAACTATCCAGGCACTGCATATTGCAATGTTGAACCTTCAACTTTGGTTAAAGTATGCTGGGAAGAGTCAAGATCTGTATTCCTGACTCCCTGCATGCTGCAGGAGTTTATGCACACTTTTAAGGTCCCCCTGACCTTTCTCTTCTCAAGGCTAAATAATCACAACTCGCTCTGCCACTACTCATATGGCAGATGCTCTGATTTCTCTGCCATCTTTTTGTCCCTCTACTGGACTTGATCCAACGTGTCTGTGTCTCTCTGTACTGGGGAGCCTAGAACTGGACACAGCTATGGTCTCACCAGTACTGAGAAGAAGGGAAGGGTCACCTGCTGGAGGATCTGCTGGAGATCCTCTTCTTAATGTTAATTAGGCTCTATTTTTCTAACTGTTTGGTTCTTGCTTTCAAGCTTTCTTCCATAACTATGATGGATAAATGAGGGGGAAAGGCAAGTAAGCAAGGGAAAATTTAAAAAGCCCACAGCAGAAAATGCAATCAAAGAATGTCAGCCAAACCCTTGGATCTTGAGGCCAAGGGCTCTGAGACGAAATGTCACACTGCCACAAGACTTGCAATAATGTGAAGTACTAGCATTTCAGACATTGCCATTCAGGCACCCCTGGCTTTGACTGCACTATTGGACTGGGGTGTGATTCTCCCCCTGTATCTGGCACTGGTGAGGCCTCACCTGGAGTACTGTGTGCAGTTCTGGGCCCTGCACTTCAAGAAGAACATTGAGATGCAGGAGTGGGTCCAGAGGAGAGCGACAAGACTGGTAAAGGGACTGGAGGGAAGGTTTTATGAGGAGAGGCTAAGGGAGATGGTGCTGTTCAGCCTGAAGGAAACTCAGGGGAGACCTCATCACTCTCTACAACTACCTGAAAGGTGGGGGCTGGACTCTTCTCCCAGGTAACCAGTGACAGAATGAGAGGGCATGTCCTGAAGCTGCAGCAGGGGAGGTTTAGATTGGATATTAGGAAACCGTTAGAGAAAGAGTCATTAGACACTGGAATGGGCTGCCCAGGGAGGTGGTGGAGTCGCCATCCCTAGTGGTGTTTAAGGAAAGATTGGATGTGATGCTTAGTGACATGATCTAGTTGGGTGTCATGGTGTTAGGTCTTAGGCTGGACTAGATGATCTCAAAGATCTATTCCAGCCTCAAGAATAATTCTGTGTAATTCTGTGTAATTTCATCTGTGGGGAAGCATCAGGTATTTGAGGCACAGCTGGCACCATCTATGCTAGTCTAGTTTTCTCTCTGCACTCCAAACTTTCCATTAGTCTACGGAAAGCCCAGAGTAATTTCTTTGGCTCCTCAGGTATTTGTGCCTGTGACACTTTCTCTAGGCTGATATAAGAAAATGTGAAGAAGAGTTTGGTCTTAAACTTTAAGCTGTAGGTAGAAACCTAGTTGAAAAGAAGATAGATGCTGCAATGTCTTAATCACTTAATATAGGGAACTAATCAAATAAGGAAGTGATGTGGAAGACCAGAGGGAGGAGAAATGAGGAAAAAGAATGATTTAGCCAGCATATGATCCACTGTGGTAAGAAACTTCACAATTTCAAGAGGCTTTCCAGTATTTATAAAAATGCAATAATAGGTTTAAGTTAAGAAAGGCATGAGGGTAGGCATCATGTGATGTCTATGATAAGAGAAATGTGTAATTGAGCTGGAGTAGAGGTGAAGGCTCTCCCTGCACATACCATGATATTACATTCTTTTCCACTTGGATACCCTCTCCAAGCACACTAATCCATGGATCTGGAGAAGGATAATCTACTGACATCCAATTTTCTGGGATAATTTTTTTTACTGGAAGAGCCAATTTGTTCACTGAGGTATAGGTATTAACTCTTTCCTGGCTAAATGGACCTCAAGGATTAAAGATGTATTTGTTCACAAGCAACAAGCAAGCCTGTGCTTCCACCTGTCTTCCTGATGACATGACTAGGGATGACATTAAAGAAGTTACAGGTTATACCACTGCTACAATTAACATGTTTATAAATAAGCAAGCACAAGCTCCAAAAATCATCTGAAGCAGAGGGAGAGGAGTACGTTAAAATGTTTTTAATGTGATCTATGTTCAGATCTATTCCCTGGAGATCAAATACAGAATTCTGGGCAAAGCCCAATTCTAACATAGATATTCTTTGCTTTTATAAGATGAATACATTTATTTTTCCAACCACAAATGCCTTGAAGATAGGACAAAAAAGACCATTGTGTTTTGCTAGTACTCACTCCTCCTGGTGCTGACAAAGGCCCATTGTTCTCCAGAGAAGGAAGAGGAGGAAGGCTAGGGAGAAGAGTGTGGCCAGCACAGCCTCACAGGGAGCTTTGAGGGTTGTTTGTATCCCATCACATCTTTACAAGCAATGATGAAAATTTTGCAGCTGCTATTGTAGTGGAAAGAGTTTGGATTGTAGCTGGTGTATTAGTATATTCTGCATCCTTACAATGTGTAATGGAAGACAATTTTAAAATTTTGAAATGGCTTGATGTATTTGGTGGAGAGCTTTCTGTGGTCCCTGTGCAAGTAGAGGCTTGGGTCAGTGACTTAGTTCTTTCTGCTTCTGTACAGTGCCTGGCAGATCTTCCTTCTAAGGTAAGCCCACCATGAACATATTGGACATGCAGATGTTGACTGAGGGGAAGGGTGGGTTCTCCCTCATCTGCAAATTCTTTATATCCTTGGCACTCAGAAAAAGCAGCCCGAGAAGAATTCCTGCCTCTGTTCAGGCCTAACAAAGAACTGCTCGGTGTGGAACTCTGTTGACTGCTGGGCATGGCAACAATTTGCTTACATTCATTAGAAACCTCAGGCTTCTCTGAGAAGATGAGTGTGTGGAAACAAGGTTTGTCCCACAGTGAATCTCTGCAGGAAGAAAGGCATGTTTAAAGGGAGGAGAATAGAACAAGCAGAGACAGTGATGGGATAAGGGAAGATGTGGTGGAGGCTTTTGTTACAAGTACAGAGGGAACTATTTTGGCACTAGCTGGTTTGCTTACCTTCAGGCTCTGGACATCCTCATCCACACTGGTCTGCTGTTTGATCCAGCTCCAGGCATGATGGACATGACCATCCACCACCAGGGAAGAGGAGCACTTGTGGAGAGGACTTCCTTTTTGACCTCTCTTTCTGGTACTGCTGGTTTAGTTTTATATAGAGGGACAGTCTCCAAGAGCCTAATTACTCATTACAATTTCATGTAGCAAGTTTCTCCCCAAGGGAAAGTAACATTCTATAGATCATTCTTCCTATACAAACACATACACACACCTCCTGTTTTGTCAATGTCTGTCTGGATGTTCACCTTGCAGATTGACCCTAGTTATCAGATAAAATGGAATGTCAGATAAGAATTAATGAGTCTCACTTCCTCCCACTGAAGCCAAGAAGAGAAATTCCAGTAATTGTTTGCAGAGTGGTTGCTATTTTAATATCTAGAACAAGGACATTGACTTGTATTGCCATAGTCCTGTATCTCACCTGTTGGGGTCATACTTCTCCATTTCAGAGTGGCCCCAATCCCAGTATGGACAGCTGTAGCAGGACATACTGTACCCCTGATTCCTACACACCCACCTCCTGGCTTCCTGTGCAGAGATTGGACCAGGTCTTCTCTGTTCCTAGTTAGTTCATAGTCTCCCTCTCCCATCTTGTAGCAGACCTGTCCTTCCTTCAGCCATGTTTTTTCTCCAGCTCTTGAATCATGACTTAATGATGGATGCTTCTCTGAACCTGGAGATTCTCCCCATCTCAGTTCACACCACTTCCTGCTTGAAGTCCCTAGCTCATGGAAATGGAAATCTGCTGCCTTAGAGGCCAATCAGTTTGCTCAGACTGTAGATAAAAGTCATAAAACGTGCAAGAATTGGTGCTTCACCTAACATAGAGTCATCAGAAGGGCTAAATGTGGGTAAGGCACAAGTCACAAGTGTCCCACACAGCTTATTGCTTATTCCCCACCTTCAGTCCTGCACAAGAGACACATACATATCAGTTCGGTTAATGTAAAGTCCTAGCTAGAGAAATGACACAAGAAAGCATTTGATGCTCTTCACTTCCTCCCCTGTCTGTGTGCTACTCTGCCTGGCTTGGGAGGGCAGAGGTGGCTGCTGATGAAAAGAAAGAGACAGATTTTCTTTATTATTCTATCAGGGCAGGAGACAGAGAAGCATTTGACTCAAGAGAGTGTTCCTTGAGGTGGCTGAAGCCTGGCTGGGCTGTCACAGTCGTGCTCTCCATGAGGATACCTATTGCCTTGCTGAGACAGTGTCCCCAGTGAGCAAGAAAGCAGAAAGCAGAGCAGTAATAGGGTTGGTGGGTGTTGTAGCAGCTGATGAAGTAATAACCTCAGCCTTGTCTTTCCTTTCTCATCATTTCCATACTCCTTTGTTAAGGTGGATGGCAACACGTCAGCTTCCCCCCGTGGCTGTGCCGTTTCTCCTGCTCCAAGCGTGGCCACATCCGGCAGCATCTGGAAAGGTGCAGTGGCTGCCATTGCGATTCCTTATCATTATATGACAAAGCGCTCGGGCAAAGGAGCTGAGGTCAGGAACCTGACATCAGATATGGCCATTGTAAAAATCAATATTGAAATCAAAGGAGCTATGCCAGATTTGCACAATTTATTTGAGATCAAAATGTTAACATTCATTCTAAATAAAAAAAATCGGGCTCTCTTTCTGGTAAGCCAAACAGCTGGTCAGAACTGCATAAATACATTGCAATCAAAACACATGCCGGTAGTTGTGATTCTTTTTCACGATGGCCATGACTGGATGTCACCTCTAAGGGGCAGTGTGTGTGTGTGCATTACACGGCAGGGATCAGACGGGCAGAGATAACATACTGCTGAGATCATTCTGCAGCCGCAAGTTGTTTTTCTGGCTGAGAAACAAGACATAATATATTAAGTTGCTTTAAGGGCAAGAATAACAAAACATGCTGCATAAATAATGTAAAGCAAAAAGAAAGTCCAGGATTGTTTAGAATATTTTATGAGGAATTTATTGCTGTTAATTGAAGAGGAGAGATTGATCACTGAGGAATTTAGCTCATTACTTAACAAAACCCGGATAAATGGTGTGTCATTTCTCTGTTCTGCTTAGCATTCTCCTTCTGAAACCCTTCTGTTTATGGAAAAAAAAAAAAAAGTATTTCAAACCAGATACAAATTGATGCCCCAGCCTCCCCCTTCCTCCTCCCATTCTCACATAAATACATTATAAAGTAGAGACAGGCAGCATATTTCTTTCCCCTTCCTTTTCTTTTCCTTCTCCCCGCCATCTTGTAATGCCCGTTGAAACTCAGCATATATAAACAAGGCAGGCCAGAGATGGAGGAAGAGAGGAATTCGCTGTGCTGTGTCCCATGTTTCCTTCTCTCAGGGCTTCCCATGGAGACATGTGGCAGAGAACAAGGGTGCTGAGTGCTCCAGGCTGCAGGTTGCAATGCTGGTCTCAGCTCCTTTGCTGAGGAGACCTTCCAGCTATCAATCCATCAGTGGGAATCACCTCAATGCAACTGTGCTCAGGGCCTGATTCTCACCAGCAGGACAGTTTTGATAAGGAAGATGTCTACCTGAGGTGCTTAAAAAGGTCCTTGCTGTTAATTTGGCAGGGAAAGAAGCAGGAGGAAGTGAAAAGCCATTTCACTTTTGAGCCAATGCTCATTTTTTTTCCTTTTTTGCCTACTTTCATTTTGCATGCAGTCTCCAACCTCTCAATAGATGCCTATAATGAGCTGGCTCAAAACAGAAATACTGCCAAAATTAAAATAATAAATACAACAGTTAAAATAAGAGAGGATGCTGATAATATCCAAACCACTGCAGCCACCTTCTTCTGTCTGGGTAATACTAATATTAGAACCAACTGAGTGAAATTAAAGGGCACTGTGTAGTTATTAGGGTCTAACCTTGCTTTTTTACATGCTGAAGTTGAGGGGGGCAATCAGCTGAAAGCTCCTGAATCCAATCTCAGCAGCTAGAGAAACAAGTGAGATGATTCCATCTCCCAGCAAACCCAGAAACAACACTGTGATGTCACTGGGCAGGGCCTGGACAGGACCAGACTGGATGGATACAGAAGAAGCAGGGCTATCCAGGAGCATAGTGTAATGCTTAGTCTCCCATGCTTTCAGTTGCACACATACCAACCCTCGATGGGAATCACACATATCCCTGAGTGAGCATTATATGACATGGACTCATATCAACAAGATAATTTTCAAATAAATATTGATTTTACTAGGTAAGTTTACAAAAAAAAAATCTCAGAAAAGCAAATTATCTCTGTTTGGATTTTTTTGGGTTTTTTTTTCTAATGAAACATTAGAAACAAAATTTCAGTTGCAAGTACCACATTTTTATTTTTGAACAACCCAAAAGGAAAATTTCTTCCACTCTTCAGTTCACCAATATTTAATATCTAATGTCAGCCTGAAAATATTTTTTATTTTCTCTGGAACTCTTAATACATCAAAATTTAACTCTAGTTTCTGTGAACCCATCCCTTCTGCACCTCTCAGTCACTGAAGCACAGCTAATGCTTTGCAGGGTTCAGGTTTTATGAAATCTTCAAGACAGATTCTCTCTTTGGACATTTCCTGGCACCAGAGGCTCCCAGGGCTAGGCAGGGCACCACATAACAACAAAGAGAATGCTTATTTCTTTCTAAATGACATTGGCTCATTCTTTTGTAGATTTGACAGTGATCTGCAATATAGTTCATTAACAACTGCTTGTTCAAACATTTCAGAGACAACTGTCTTTTTTGTGTGGATAATAATGTGTGAGGTATAGTTATGGGCAAATTTTTGAGGTTCTGGCTTTCTTGTCTTCTTTTCTTGAATTTCTAAAGGTCTTTAATGAAAATCAAGCCTAATTAAGTGTTGGATTTTTTCTCTGTGCCTTGGTTATTGAAAAGAAAATTCAAGGGTTGTAAGGGAGAACAGGTTATTTAAGAAGAAATCAAAGTCTTTAGTTACTTTAAAAGAAATATTCACCTGTCTCATTCTGCAAAATATCCCTACAAACCTAAAGAAAATCCCTGGGTCTGAGCCACAGCACATGAGTGTTATTGCAGCCATACTAACTGTAACAGAAATCGTTACTTTGGCTGCCCTTCTTCCTAGGGCCTTGAATGATGTCTGGAAGACTAAGAGTGGAAGCTGTTCCTCAGAAGTCACAAGACATCACCTGTTGAATGCCTTTAAAATTTATGGCTAGAATGAGGTAAAGGAGCTGGTCACTGGATGGGAAGGTGCAACATGTTCCCCTGTCCTGTCCTGACTTCTCCTACTGGCCACAGGTGTCCCATGGCACAGATGAGTCCCTGGCAGTGAAGTGTCTTCTTGGTGGCCTGCTTTGTCTGTGCTGAGGACCAGGATCATTCTTCTGATGGCCTGTTATTTTTTGTACCTGTCCCTCTCCAGTGACTGTACAGAGACCCTAAAATCAGCAGTCCTGAAAGTCAGGCACACACTCTCAGACTTTTGGAGCATAGATGTTGCATTAGGCACATATGTTTGTCTTCAGCCTCATGGCTGTTTGAATCCAAACCCAGCTGCCTCGTGATAAAACTGCAACACTGACATTTTATTGTGGTTTTTAGAAATGGGTTTACTCAAATGGTTACAAATAAATTGAGTTTTGGAAAGCAAAATCCCTTCCTTTTTTGTGGGCCCAGTGCTGGAGAAAACAGGTGATTCATGGTATGACATTATGGTTTTCCTTTGCCAAGTGCTGCAATGATTAGATTAAGCTGCTTGTGTACACTATGTGTGGCTGAGCCAAAGCAGTGCCATGGAAAATCCTGTCCCTACTGCTGCATGAACAAACACATAGCTCCTCACTTTGGTGAGCCCTAATGGTGCTGAGGGTCAGGCCAGTGGTGAGCTGTGGGTCGATGTTCATGCCTCTGTATTTGCATGTCTGTGTATGTCCCTTGGGTCCATCTATCATACAGCAGGATGGCCCTTCCTCATACTCTTGCAGACAGTGACACAGAGCTGTGATATTCCCTTCCTCCACCTCCTCTTAGTGTTGAAATTGAGAGAATTGTAACTGAGTGGTTTCCAGCAGAGAATAGGAATCAAGAGCAAGGGACTGAACCCTCACATGTATTCATGACCATGCACACTTTTATGGACCCAATAGTACTGTCAAGCATTTCATGGGGCTTTCTATCAAGGGCAGTATATAACAATAAGTTGTATTGTACTGCACTTTCAGTGAATATATGGGGTAATTGGTGTGCAGTTCCCTAGACTAATACTGGAAGACAGGCACCTGTAGACAGAGAAAATGAAGTTTAAAAATTTCTTTGCTGACTGCATTCCCTGAGCTGGGAGAGCAAAGCACAGCCAGTAGCAGCCGTAGGTCAGCTGTTCTTAACTCTCTCCAAGCCTGGGTCACAGCCTTCCTCTGCCTCCCTGTCTTACTAAGATGGAGCTGGCCTGCTTCCACTTAGCACTGGAGGGAGGGATATTTATACCACCTGACCTTTTCTGAGTCCCAGAAGATGCTTGCCTCCTTTCCACAGTGCTCAGCTGTAAGCTCCAGGGCACTAAGCATTTAGGATGCAGAAGGCCTTGTGAGTTGGGAGAAATCCCTGTGAAAGACTGGCTGCTCCCAAGGAGGATGTCCCCCCTAACAGCTCTCAAGGGCTGTGTAACCCCTGCTGTCACAGCAGTTATGGAGCACTTGGGGAACAGGAAGAACCAAGCCTGCAACTCTTCTCTGAGCAGCTTCCTCAGGCACCACAGGAGGTGTGGGCTGGAGTCAGAGAGCCACTTTCTGCTTTCTCTGTGGCTATATTCAAATGAGATGTTCATCTTAGGAAACATAAGTGATAATTCTTCCTATTCAAGGACTGCTACAGTCATCTGGACTGACTAGGTTAACTCTTCTGGGTATGATGTAAGTCCTGCTTGAACCCAGTCATTGGTGCAGGGCAAAGCTGGGAATGTGACTACTGCTGGAGTGCTGGATATGAGCCATTGCTAGGAGGGGCACAGTATATTTTTTTTCATGTTCTTCATCTCTCTTTGAGCCATCACTGACCCATTTCACTGAGGAGTCCCAAACATCAGGAATGTGATGAAGTTGAGCCAATCTTTCATACACATTTCCTTATTATTATTTCTAACATTTACCCACTTAACCATAAACAGTATTTATGGGAATCATGTCCATCCATAAATAAATATTGCTGGTGAAAAGCCCAGGGACAACCACTTGCTAGACACCAGGACTTTAAAAATGTAGGAAATGTATTAAAGTCCACCCATGGTGCTTTACCTCCTGACTTAATTTTCACAGGAGGAGGCCCCTCTGGCAGTTCTGCCATGTTCACAGTGGCCGAAGCAGCAGCTTGCAGTGTTAGTAGAACTACGTACCATGGTAAAATGGCACTTAAGCAATCTGTTAGCCATTGCTCACAAGGCCAGTTATGGATCTGGATCACCTACTTATGCATGGGAATGTGAACTTGCACATCTCTGGAGACTCTAGAGCTTTATTTCTACTGCACTGTGTAAGCAAATCAGTCAGAGTGTCATCCTCTAAGTGACAGAGAAGGCAAAAAGCACAAAGAAAAGTAACTTTGGAAAAGGAGACCTGTGACTTACAGAGATTTGCCCATCATAATACAACAATGAAAAAAAGCAGCAGCAGGATTTTCTAAGAAACACGCTGGGAAAAAATCAAAAGGTTCTGTGGACATTCCCCATCAGATGTAGCACTCTTTGGCAGAGCTAGAAGAAGCATCAGACTATAAACTCTCCAAAGACAAGGGCAGTCTTCACAGTGTGTTTTTATGTATCACCTCGCAAAATAGTAACCACACTATGACCTGTCCTTCTGGATGCTACTGTAAAGCAAATGCTACTAATAAGTTAGGTAAAACAGTAATCAGAAGCAAGTATATTTGTCAGTCTGCCTCTCTCTAACAAGACTGTATAGTTGCACAGTAGCAATAGCAACTGTGTTGTGATAAGAAAAAAAAAATACAGTATTTGACATCAAACTGGGGTTTTTTTAAGATGTCTACAGCATTAGTCTAAACCTCACTGTACACCTGTTTGACTGTCACATTCCTCCATGTTATTGTTTAACTGTGTCTGAAGACAAATGTTTTATATTAATTCTAATTTCCCTTAAATTGTCTTATTTCATGCTATAGAGCAAATTAATCCACTGAATCAAAGGCAATTCTTTCTGTTGGGCAGCTCATCTTGCTCATTATTCATTTCTGAAGGAGATAAAATCCTTTATGCAACTTCATGCTTCTCTTGCTTACAATACTCCCCATAAATACAAGGAGTTGTTTTTCTTCAGACATAGGCAATTGGGTTAGGAGCTGGCTGGAAATTGCAGGAGTAGTAAAGGAAGAGACAAATCAGTTTAACACAAGAGCGGAAGGAATCTGTAGTCTGTTTCGTGGGGAAATTTGCTTTGGGCATGGGGAAACTGGCACGTGTATGCCCTGGTGTTGTGCTCTCTAAGCTTTGAACTTTGTGAACCTTTTCTCAACAGAATATTACCAAATTCTAAATCTGTTGCAGGGCAGAATGTCCTGAGAAGAGCTGCAGTGTTCAGTGAGGACCGGCTGGTTTTCTTGGAATCTGAAAGCCCAGTTACAGCAAAATTGAAATTTTTAAGCTTGATATTTTGGGAAAGAATAATCTGGATGACATGGCTGCAAAAAATTAATATGGATTATTATTAGGTATTGCAATATCTTTTATATTATGCACTTTCTATATATCTTTTGGGGTGCCAGTGTAAGTCATATTCCTGGTGTACTCACCACTGGCTTCTCCCAGCACACATACTCAAGAGGCTTTCCCTAGAACTGCCTCAAACCTTGGGATTGCAGAGTGGATTCAACTCTTTGGAGGTAAAGGATTATAGCCAGAAATGCCAGTCCTTATCCCATATGTCCACTAATGCACAGTAGATTATAGTACATCCAACTGGTTTAAAAAGAGCTCAGAGGTTGTGAGCAGCTACACAGACATCTATGCATGTCACTTCTGAAGACATTGACTTTGTTTGATGTGGAGGATTTTGGTGTGGTGGCTGATAAAAGGCCCCCTTCTGAGAGGGGGTGAGTGAGAGATGGAATTCCTTGACTTCAGCAAGGTTTTTGATACTGTCTCCCATGGGCTTCTCACAGCCAAGCTTAAGAAGTATGGATTGAGTGATTGTGCAGTGAGGTGGATTGGGAAGTGGCTAAAGGACAGAGCCCAGAG